>BQKZ01013063.1:0-12321 GCA_036244855.1 Temnopleurus reevesii | reverse complement strand
TTTGTCTTCTTCATTTGGTGGAGGACATGACGTGTGATCTTCTTCGACCACTCATGATCATACAAGTTCTGGAACCCTTTTCCTTTTTTCTGCACGTTTTGATCACTGTCCTTGATCCCTGTTGTATGCAACACCTCAGACAGGCCTCTGAGGCTGTGTCCTACTTCTTTGCAAGAGTAGGAGTAGTGAATTCCCTGGTCTTTACATCAAATCCAGGGAGGATCTTGACCCCTTTTATCATGTCGTCAAACTTTGCTGGGTCAACTACATCTATGCATGTCTCAATGCTGAAGCGAAACGCTTCAGGGTATCGCTCTTAGAGCTCACGATATAATAGGCAAATGTTGCCTCACATCTACGTATAGATCATCACCGGTAAGTAATATGAATAATGGTAGAAATAATGTCCTACCTTGACTCCGGATCCAGCTTAGCTACTAGTGTAGGGTTGCACTCCTTCCTAAGAGACGTCGAGATCCAGAATGTGGTCCCTGGCTGGTGCATCACTCGATCCCTACAGCTACCGCACGGGAGGGTAAAGGTCGCGCACGGGAGGATAGCATAGCCACTGAGTGTCAAGTCCCACAGACTAAGACACAGGGCACCCGCAGCGCTCGCGCTATATAGCAGACCCACTATCGCACTGATGTCATGCGAATGCATGCAGGGTCTACTAGTCTGTCGTCACAGCCGTTTTTACAACAATGCTTTCACCATTCACATCTACTTTGCAAACCTTGAGCAGTCTCCCAAGTTCTCGCATTTTTTGTGATACGTAGTTGGCTGATTTAGGCAGATATTCAGCTTGTTCAAATATGTGTTCTCCATATCTGCATATGAAATCATCTGTACGCACCAGTCTAGTGATATCGTCTGGTGTCATGGCATCGAGAACTGTTTTCATCTGATCAGACAGGTGTTCCACTGTTGGCAGAAGAGAAACTGATGATATCTGATGACCATGGTGAGCAGGTAGGGAATCGGGTTTGGACTTCAAACAGGTTTTCTTATGTCTCCATAGATAAGACTTCTTAAAAAAACCTTTACAATCAACGCAAGGAAGGTACTCTGTTGCATTGTCCTTTGCATCAATTTTGGGTCGCTTATACACTAACGGGCTACCGTGGCCCTCTTTTAAAACCTGTGTGTTGTACACATGGTCTCCATTACGATGGTGTGTTTGCCATCTGGTAGAGTACCTGTTCCCAGAACGTTAGGGAAGTTTCCAGTGCCTCAGAAAAGTTTCAATAGTCGTGCTTCGAGTAGAGCCTCTTGCTTCTTTGCGTCAAAGTCATAGCCGCCATCAAGATCATCATTTAGGACTTTCACTGCGACGTTCTTTCTCCCTGATCGTCGACCACCAACCTTCTGGCTGAAGGCCACCACAGTCCCGAAAGTGCCGCTACCCAGGGTGAGGAGATGACCACGATGGTCGATCACGGGCTCGTACAGGCCTTCGATGTCGATGTGATGGTTGGGCGTGGTCTTCTGAAGGAGAGCGAGCTTGGTTCCGCTCAGGGATTGGAAATGAGCGCTGGTGGTTTCTTTAAGGAGCCTAATATGCTCCCTCTCAAGCTTTTTTGCCTCCTCACAAGACGCACTCAGAGATTTGATGCGAGCGTCTCTTTCTTATAGGAGCCCATTGGCGATATCCAGACAGCGCTTGAATTGTGTGGCCTCAGTCTTGATCTTTGTCTTTTCAGCAGCCATCTTGTCCACTTGCTTCTGGATTGATTCTAGGTTGGTCTTGAACTGCGAATATTCGGCTTTATTATTGTTTGCCGTTTTCAACATTCATTTAGCTAATGAACATGCGCCAATGAACATGCGCCAATAGAGAGCCAAATGTATCAAGCAGAGGTGGAGTTGGTCTATATCAGAAGGATCAATTTTATTCATTACTTGTATTGCCAAGTTTAAAAAGAGGTTATGATTTTAATATTAGTGTCTTCTTGTGCATTTAAAATGAAAAGTTTGTATTTTCAAGAGAAAAAAAATAAACGAAACTAGAGCCTGTGCGCAAAACTTAGCTTTAAGTGTAAGCAAGTGGACATTTGATCTGAAATGAAGTAGTCATTCAAAGTAAATGCACAACTTTAAGGGAAATTCTGGTTGAACAAGCTTCGTGGAACACTGAAGAACCTTAAAGTGATTACATACCCCATCTGACTGCTGATGCTGAAATTCTGCACACTGTGATCCAGTATCTGAGATGATGCCCTCCCCAATTAGCTTGTCATTTTCTGGCTGGATAAAATCCTGTGACAAAAAAAAATAATGTTGAAAAATTCCATGTAAATGAGCAGAGAAGATGAGAGAGCTCTATCGGGATTCAAACCCGAGACCTCTCGGGTTCAAATCCCGATGGAGCCACGTATTTCTTTGTTTGTTTACATTAATATCAAAAATATATTCTGGTCAGTTTTTCTCTTGAAATAAAATTTGTTAAAATAATCAAGTGCATTCTGGCTTTGTAAACTTTCGAAGTGCTGATCTTATTTTACTCTTTTTTTAACTAGTGATTTTTTACTATATCCTCTCATATTTTCAGATGCTGTTCTAAAAACTAAGATGAGATACTGTACATGATGTGATATCATTAAGAGGACTTGGCATTGTTTATTAATTATAATAATACATAGCATTTAAACACGCCTGCTCTCTAGTTTCCTATTCAGAGGCGCGGAGGGATAAAGAAGAAAGGAAGACAATTTATTTAAAGTGGGAGGTGAAAAGATATCTCTTAAGACCACGTTTGAACGATTCTAAGGAACTAGCGTTACGGATGTTATTAGGGAGCGTAATCCACAATAGTGGAGCATTGACAGTTCTTTAAAATTGGAGTAATGTGTGAGAATTTTGATGTTTTACTGACAACTCGGGCAGCAGCATTTTGTACTCTTTGTAACTTGCGTATCTGACTACCATTGGCATTGAACAAGAGAGCATTCCCATAATCTCAAAGAGAAACAACATATGAATGAATGATGGAAGAAGTATCTTTCTTGGACATGGACTTCCTCACACTGTTTACATTGCGAATTTGGTAAAACAAATTCCTGCAAGTTACATTCACATGAGCATTCATAGACCTTTCTGAATCAAACTGAACCCCAAGATTCTGGTATTTGCAACAGCCAACAAATTAAATAAAATTTTCAGATAACTGAACAAATTTTTCCCGAAACCNCTAGTTTCCTATTCAGAGGCGCGGAGGGATAAAGAAGAAAGGAAGACAATTTATTTAAAGTGGGAGGTGAAAAGATATGTCTTAAGACCACGTTTGAACGATTCTAAGGAACTAGCGTTACGGATGTTATTAGGGAGCGTATTCCACAATAGTGGAGCAGTGACAGCAAAAGCCTTTTCACCAAAAGAACATTTCACTCTCCCTGAGGATCGCAGATTTCTAAAAGGAGCATACTCTGAGATGAGTTCACGTAAATATGAAGGAGCAAAACCATTGACAACTTTCCAAGTGAGCATGAGAATTTTGAATTTTATGCGTTCTGTAACCGGCAACCAATGAAGTTCTTTTACAATTGGAGTAATGTGTGAGAATTTTGATATTTTACTGATAACCCGGGCAGCAGCATTTTGTACTCTTTGTAACTTACGTATCTGACTACCATTGGCATTGAACAAGAAAGCATTCCCATAATCTCAACGAGAAACAACATATGAATGAACGACCGAAGAAGTAACTTTCTTGGACATGGACTTCCTCACACTATTTACATTGCGAATTTGGTAAAACAAATTCCTGCAAGTTACATTCACATGAGCATTCATAGACATTTCTGAATCAAACTGAACCCCAAGATTCTTGTATTTGCAACAGCCAACAAATTAAATAAAATTTTCAGATAACTGAACAAATTTTTCCCGAAACCATCAGAAAAAAAAATCTACCAAATGATTATCCAAAAAGGATCGTAAGTACAGAGAAATTAGCAAAAAAAGAAAAAATACTGAAAAATTTGCATCTATATTGACAGTCGATCTAAATTAGATGTCAAGTTATTTCTATTTTGTGAAGTGTTGGTTGGCAATGCCCGGTATGAATTTTTTCAAGTCCCTACAGTGTTTTAAACTGCTTTCAAAATTAATGTATGGTAGAGACAGGTACGAAAGATATAAAGGCATATGTCCATAGTGGGGAAATGTGCTAAATTAGTGAAGATCTATTTCCAGGTTTTAAAAATTCACATGTCACAGATGTGTAATACAAGGTGCACATAATGTAAACTAATTTAATCACGGGTGCCATGGTCATGGTGGTCATGGAGCCTACACTTTACCCAACTCCAGCATATCTGCTCGGCTTTGCCGTGAGCACTCGCAATCACTGCCAAGAGCGACGCTGGAGTTAGCCTAGCCTCCTCGTCAACCGGCTGGATCGGGACCACCTTCATTGCCTCCTCGGCCAGCTGAGCCAAGAAGGCTCTTTTTGATCAACTGGCCTTTGACTTGATAACAGTAATTGTATGCTTCCATACGTCCCCTCCATTTGCCGGACTCTGTTTCTTAGAGCACTCTAAGACAGCAAAGCGTTTGGATTTGGAGGAAGTACGTCGCTGGAACCAACTGGCATTTGTCTTGATAACAATCATTGTGCTTCCATATATATCCATTTGCCTGACTCTGTTGCTTAGCTCCTTTTACCTCATTTTCTCGAGACTGAGAAATTAGCTCAACTGTTGTACATCTGATGGTAGTGGTAATGGTATCTTTGATGCCCTTTTCCTTTCAGCGAGAAGAGCCAACTGTGTTGTGTTTGACCATTCGATGTCCATCAGTCTCAGAAACTCCTCGGCATCACTCTAGCCTGGACATTTCTCTGACGAAGAGCTGATGCAAGTTTCACTGATGCCAACTGATGCTCTTCAAATCGTGAGACAACTTAATGAAATTTGAGGGGGACTTCATTCCCTCCTCATCAGCATCTGGTTCACAAACAGCAAGTGATGCCTTGACCACCCAATCAAAGTACGCAGGTGATATGTAATCATTCATATCCGAACCACTCTTGGGAGAAGCTAATTTCCTTATTTCTATAAGGAGACGACTTGACAAACGCATTACTGCCGATGTGATGTGATGTGATGTGTGTGTCCTGCCGCACGGTGCAAAATTTCACGTGACACTTTGACTTGATAACAGTCATTGCTTTCATATATATGTCCCCTCCATTTGCCTGACTCTGTTTCTTAGCTCCTTTAACCTCATTTTCTCGAGACTGAGAAATTAACTCAACTGTTTTGACGGATAGCCTGGACGATTGTCGCTGGAGCTGCCGAAAAATCTTCATTGTCATCTGGTCAAATGTGCCCTGCACCATCAAACTGGAATACTCCTCCTGTACATACCTAATGTGCGCGAGGTTAACGGTAATCAGATTATCAAGTTCAGCCCTTAGATCCTCTGAAACTCCCTCAGCTGGGACAAGGGATAGTACTTTAAAAATAGTCTCTGTGTATCTGGCCGAACGGCCGAGTACATTAAACATGAGTTGATCTTCTTGTCTTATGCCGCTCCGCGTTTTGCTCAGGCGGAGATCGGCAGGGAGCTTCACGCGTTGACATGAGTCGTGTATGGCACTGAACTCTGCCTGGACTTCGATGGCCGAAGCTCCCATGTCGATCGTCGACATAGACCTGACAGTCTGACTTGTAACTGGAGGGCCAGGTGGTTCGACTTGAGCCTGGTCTGGCTCTTCTAGTGGTTCTAGTGTCTGGTGTGGCACCGTCTGGCTAGCGGTAAACTTCTCTATTAGTCTCTCAAATTTGTCTTCTAGCGATGACAAGCGCTGCTCCATTTTAGGCTCCTGATGGTGAGATTGCACAGCACAAGAGTGACCTGGCAGGGCGACACGTGGAGTGTGCCCCAGTCAGTGTTGGGCTAATATGAATATTGAATTGAATTGAATTGAATTTATTTATTTCCTTTTTCATATACATAATCAATGCAAATAACAACACAAGTAAAACAAAATAAAGGAGGCGAGTACCCAGAAAGCACAGCTTGTGTTGGGACCGCCTTTACAACAAAACAAAGTGAAACAAAATCATCTCTTCGAAAAAAAGTTAAAGAAAATAAATTATTACATATTATTATTTGAAGTAAACAATTTAAGAAAAAAAAAAAGAGATAGGTGAAGAAAGGAATATTCATTAGCGCCCACTTGGTGTGGGTGTGTCTCCCAGACTACAGTCATGACTTTGTTCCCAGTATTTTTCCCATCCATTTGTTCCCTAAGGCAACGATCAGATTATCTCTTGTCGCGGTTTCTCCACACTTGTCTGCTCTCAAGGTAGGAAACACTTCCTTGAGTAAAATTTTGGATGGATTACAAGTTAGATGGCCTGCCAAGAATTGACTTTGAATACTCTAATCTCCACTGGGCAAACAATTGCTTTCTGTTCCAAGACATTTGCCTTGACGGTGTGGTAAATTGGTCAGTCTCATCCACTCGAGGCATTTTGGGCAGGGACCAAAATCTTTGATCCAAAATGGCTCTTCTTCATTCAGTCTTCTGCGTATGATAAGTTCTCCTTTGCCCCTTTTGACATTTCTCAAATTGTTTTCATTGTCTCCTTCCATCTTCATTAAGGCCATGAGCTTTACCGCATCTTCCAAGGCCTTTCTCGACGAAGAGGGCCAGGTGCTCACATGGTGGTTGCCTGGGCATCTGGAGAGCTTCCTTGAAGGTCACGAAGTGTAGACGGTGAAGGTCAGAAGGAACAGGTGAGGGAAAGTTACGGAAGATATCCATGTCCTCAGGCGAAAGAGAAGGTGGATTCTTGGTGCAGTACTTGCACTGGACATCGGTACACTTTGCGAAAACCGCCATCCCTAGTCGCTTGTCCATGTGCCTGTGAATGAACTGGACCTCTTTGTAAAGACCCGTCTAGCGAAACTGTCGTGCAGACATCCCGAGTGTCCGCTTGTCGTCCTCGTACAATTGGCCATAGGGATGTGCGTCGGTGCCACTGGGCTCAGCCTTCGTCTCCACGCCGCCAGCAAACTTCAGGTCTTTCCAGTAGCAATCTTTGACTCGCACATGGCTTCGTCAAAAACCCAATGCTCCTTGGTCAGCTTCTCCTCTGAGACGCTGTTAATAATTAATGAAATAAATTTTATCAATATATGTATAATATTAATACTTTGTGGTTGCCAAAGTGGCAAAAATTTTTCATAGCAATTTGGCGGTATCATTTAACAATTTTTTACCTGCCATAATTACCTGAATCTTTCTCTTCCAAATGTGTCATCTTCATTCTCCTGATTTGGTTTCATCTCGAGGTAACCTGACAGGGTGATGATGACGTAACCAGGGACCGGCAAATCGTGGTCTTGATAGTTGGGTACGTCATCGTGAGGGAAGAATTTTCTGACTTGGATACGGCAGCGACGGCCAGCGTGTAATCACCAACGCGGGGCTTGTGTTTGTTGTCTGTTGGGTAGATCATCGCCCTCTCCCCTATCTTTGCCGACATCTCAAGGACGTATCTGACTCGGGCTGTGTAGAAGTGGCTATTTGTGTTGTATCGGCGTTCTGAGTTGACCTTGGTAGGAACCTTAGCAGGAATAGCTGCCTTGTAGTAAGATGATGCCTTGTTCCCTCTGTGTGGTGGCTCCATCATCCTTGCAACTGTTCGAGCACCTGTGGAAATTAAATGAAAAGAAAAATACAATTCTTAAAACAACATTTATACTATATTTGAACAAACATCTTTTGGCTTCACAATTTATTCACCCACAATTATTCATCTGTAAAATTTACTTTGAATTTATATAAAAATTGCAGTTTTGGGAACAAATATGCTGGTGCGAGTGCCGCATATTCGATCCCCTCAGCTTGACGACAATCTCTCGTCGCAGCAGATCGGTTCCCTTAGCATATTCGGTCCTCATTGTACCTGTGTAACAAAGCTGAAATGGCTTTGTCCGGATAGTTGTACCTACTTGTAGCTTGCCGCTCGCTTCCGGAGGACTCTTCTTCTGATGTTTTGTGAAGTTTTCGGGGTATTTATTACTCAATAAGAAGTCCTTTATCTCGTCACATTCTCTTTCATATCCCTCCATATTGGCGACGCAGTGCAGCAGTGTGAATCATCAGTGCTGTGCGAACCCACCCAATTCGCGCCAAGTTTCAAAGGGGGCGCGAGCCCGCGAAAATTGTACGAGGTGGTTGGATTGTATAAATTCCGCGGGAATAAAATTTCTATTATTTTTTTTCTTTACATAACCATAAAAAAATGCCACAAAACTATAAAAACATGAAAAACAAAAAAGTTTTTTTTTTTTTTTTCTTAATTTTTAAAAAGTGATAAAAATGATAAGTAAAAGGTGTTTTCTTGGGGGGACCGAAATTACTGATGCTAAATGAAATACCAGGTCGAGAGAGCAGCAGAATGGCTCCAGGGGACCAAAAATACCAGACGACTCAGCATATTTGGTCCTCTCGGATCTAATATGCGGGGGTCCAAATATGCTATTACACTGGCGCTCGTCTTTCCTCGTCTCGAATCGAACCCGGATTCTCGGACACCTTTGGCGACGCATAAGGAATAAAGATGTCGTGCCTAAACTGACTCAGATTGATTTCATATCTCCTAATTGAAATTTTAAAAAGACAATGAAGGGACTGTAACAAATTTGGTGTTTTATCACCTCGGTATTTTTTTGAGAATTGCGTACCCCCCGAGTCAGTAGTTTGTAAATGATCCAAACACGTTAACTACCTGTACCTAGTACTGCATTACATCTCCTCATTATGTTCACCAACACCATGACCAATCTCGTCTCAAGAGACTGTGCACTCCCCTCTTCAACCAGAAACAGGCAAAGTTCTGCTTACGCTCTACAATCAGTCACTCTCTGTGTGACAGACCTGCCAAGCGTATCCCACAAGTATTCAATCGCAACATCGACTTTTGGATAACCCTGTTTGGAGTTGGCCATTGCTTGGGCCATAAGAAGATTTGATATTGTGAATATTGAATATTGTGAATTTGCTGAAAATAAATTTGAATTTATTGCTACACTTTTATCTCCAGAATGCAACCTGCATTTTGAATCTACATTGACTCCAGAAAGCTCTTTCATGAACCTTGTCAGCGCTTATTGGTCCATTAAATTCTTTGCACTGTATCTGACTGTTGCTATGGTAACTCTCAGAGAATGAGTGCTTGTCGTTTGGACGAGCTTCATGAATCCTCCGTTTAATATTGAATTTTTTGTTGGATATTGTCATTTTCATTCTTATATTTACCGAGAATATAAGTTTTTTTTATTATGTTATTGAAAATATGTTGGAAACATCTAATATCTTATGTCAAAACAAATAACATTAAACGTTGCTTATAAGGCGATTTTATAAATAGAGAAATGAGATGACAAAACAAGTGTACATTATTTATTATCTCTGTCTAAGATGTCTTCATCAGTCCCATGAATTCTGTTCTACTCTATAGCCCACCCCCCACTTTACAACTAGCTCAATACCCCAGTCACATAGAAGCCTGGAAGCAAAACGATTCAACACCCCTCTTTGTTAACAGTTAGCTGTCTGCAACAAAGAGTCGTTTTGAGTCGTTTTGCTTCCAGGGCCCTATGTGACCGATTAAGATCCAAAATTTTTTTTATTTTTTGGAAGTATTTGAACAAGTAGAAAATATTTTATTGAGATTCTAAACAGTCAGATTTATAGCAAAATGAAGAAATCACAAAAATGGCATTATGCAAGCTTTCTCACCAGAAGAAGTCTGAAGATTTTTCATGATTTTAAACTTATTTGTCTCTTTTATCCGATTTATAAAGCTGATTAATGAAGTTGTGCGTTAGCATGCGCGCCTCATGGTCAGTGCTAGGGGTTGCCAAAATTTGACATTAAAAAGGCGCCAAACTCGTTGAAAGGGGGTGAAATTTGGTGAGACTTTTTTCTTTGTAGCGCCCTGCTGTTTTCGTTGAATTGCCAATTAATAATTCTATTATGATTTTTGATTCATGACTTATCTGTTTCAAATGTATCCTAATAGGCCACTTTCGTAATGTATTCAAATTTTATGCACGCTTTGTCAAACGCACAATGAAAAAATATTTGTTCACTTGATATAGAATAATAGTATTTCAATAGAAGGAATGTGGAAAACATGAAATGGTTTTTGCTAGGTTGGTCAAGCGACAATGTTTGTCCAACCTAGCAACGTTAATGTATGCAAGTGGCATTCTGAGTATTGTATTTTCATCATTTTTTGACAACTGAATAATGATTTGGGGCAATCATGTATAGATTTGAAAACATTACGAAACTAGTCCATTAGAAATCGAATCTTGTTCTGTTACATAAAGTTCCGAGTGTCTCATTCACCCCCAGTGAGACAACAATTGGCATGAAGCTTACCCTCTCTTTTCCTTTTTAAGATGATTTATTCATTGCAGATGAGTTGACATTTATTTGTGAACAGTCAACTTTGAAGATTGGTTGACTCATATTTGATATGTTTTTGTACTTGTTAGTGATTTTAGTCCAAGACATTTATAAGAAAAAGTTTTTTTTTGTAAATCAAGAATGAATGTTTCCTTTGATTTTGATTTGCTGTGTATTTCATTTTGCAATAGATATTACTGTATATAATAAAGAGATTATTTTCTGACAAAAGAATCAAATGAAATTGTGTATTTTGCTTTCTTTCTGTTTAGTGCATTTAAACATATTCACTCAATTTCTTATTTCTCTTTATGTATTCCCCATCCGATTCACGTTTCGTCCGTGTTTTCACGAAGTGACGGAAGCCAGAGGATATTCTTACACAAAAGTTACAAATCCCCTGAAACGTGTCCTTCTATAGAATTAACACGTTGTTCGATAGGATACCTGTTGAATTGATGCTATGGTATGTCGGGACTCCTTTATCTTCATGCAACAATGCCTTTTTGCTCCCGTTACTTTGTGAAAACACGGACGATTTCTTGTGTATGTTTTCACCTTTTACAGTTTTTTCCCAGTCCTCAGTCTTGATTCTTATTTGTAATGTAAAATCCTCTAAAAGGTTCGACAACTGAAGTTAAACCATTTGTATCTTGAATAAATGTATGATCGTCATCAAGTTTTATATCGATGAGAAGAATGCTTCAAGATACAAGTTATCTTTCTAGGAAATGTGAATGGTCGTGAAAAGGACCTACCCACTCTCGAGGTTTCGATGAGCATGTTCCCTTGAAAACGATGAGAACATGCTCTTAGAAACGTTGAGAGTGGGTAGGTCCTTTTCAAGACCACTCACATTTCCACGAAAGATAACTTGTTGTACCGTGAAGCATTCTTCTTATCACTTATCCATGAGTGAAGTGATGATGATCTGTTGAATATTGGCATTTTCCATCAGGCAATCGATGATTTATGCCAGGCATTAAGAGGGCGTGAAACCCTCAAGCATCAAGTTTTATATCACTGTCAAGTCATATTTGCAATTCAGATTTATTTTTATTATGCACTCAGGGAATGTGCAGTGTGCCTATTAAAGGGGCATAAGTCAAAAGTGCTCAGTTGCAGAATCCATCATGCTTTTTCTTGCACACATGACCGACATCACAACAAAAGCAATGGCGGTTCAATTTTGCCACTTTGCACTCTTGACTTTGCCATCTATCCAGGGTTACTGTGCGTTCTAAATGAACATAAACATTATAAATAGGTTATGGAGGTGAAGGGGAACCAGTAAACTAACGACCTCAAAATCAAGAATGATGCTTCTTAAAGGGTTTATTTGTGCCTCCTCACTACTCTCTTTCCTCATGCCCTTCTTGGTTGTGTTTACCATTCAGAAGTTGCTCATTTTTAAAGCTTTTGTTTCTGCCTCTGATGAACATTCTTCAGTAGCCAACTTTGGCATGATCTTTGATGGAATCATGGAGAAATACCTGTGGCAAAGCATTCACTTTGTTGATAAAATTCCACATTTTTCTCTTTTTCAAGAATGATAGCGATTCCTCATTTGAAATATGATATTGACCTGTTTTTAATATTCCATGTGCAAAGTGAATTTGGAGTTCTCCATGATGCTCTCATAGTTTATGCCAAAGTTGTCAACTCAAGGATAGTTGAATTTGCTCAAAAATTCATTTTGTTCATCTTATTTTTTCCCCATTTCCTGAAAGCACATCAATATTTGCCGGAGTTTCCCTGTTCCAATATATATGAGCAAATTAAAAACTTATCACTCATTAAACAACACAGTACATCCATTTTAACATTTATATTCAATTTAATTCATATACAAGTTATAAGTTTGAAACTTACAAATACAAGAACAT
>BQKZ01013062.1:0-13133 GCA_036244855.1 Temnopleurus reevesii | reverse complement strand
TGTAAAAAAAAAATTGGCAATTAATGATCAATTTGAAGAAATATCACACAATGAATGCTCTCAGCTCCCTAGATATTATTTCCATCGGGCAAAATGGCTCATATTGACATAATCATAATTATAATCTATCTTTAGAAATTCTAGTAAGCGTTAAAGCGTTTGCAAATGTTATGTATTAACACGTGTAATATTTCGAAAATTCGTCGATTCTGTCGATAAAGGATTTCCTCATTAATATTACAAAAGTTCAGCCTAATTAAGGATGTGTCTAAAATCATTCGTAAGCCGTATTTGAGTTTTTTTATTCTTGCAGGAAGTAATCACAAAAATAGATAACAGAACACTATTTCAATGCTCATTATAAGCAAAATTAGTTATTCAAATATACGATGAAAATTATTCAAAATTAATTTAACTATATTAAACATATTATAGGAATATACTAACGAAAGCGATATTTCATGGAGAGGTTTTGACATTTAATTTCAACTAATAAATTCCAAGACAAATTGTACTTCGAGCACTTGATTCCGAACCGTTAAATTGTTTGAGAACAGTACGGAATTGGATGGGAAAATTTATAGTCAAGCAATACTTAAAGCATAGCTTTGGTAGGAAACGTGAAACAAACCTGTAATGGCACTGACAGGTACAGCCACCGCTATTGTAACCAGAAATCCTAAACCACCGTACAGATGATATGACAACGAGTAGAAGTTTTCTAAGCCCGTCCTGAAAAAATGAACATGTTTATTGTTTTTAATAGTCAAAATGTGATTATAATGGCAATATTGATTTGATATTCCGAAAGTTTGTTGGAGGCTTGCCTGTCATAGCTACAAATACTGCGTGGAAAATAAATTAGATTGTTGTACAAATCGTCACCAACGTGAAAGAAACATGTACAAGTTTGAATGACGTATCAAATCATCCAACTAGATTGTAGCAAGATGGAAAGGCATATATGAAGAATGGACAGATATAAAAGATCTAATGCCAATTGCTCAAAATAGTCTTAGCTATTCTCTTAGCTATTAGAGGGCGACATAAAAAGTTAGGCCGTCGTAGCAAGAAGATGATAGCTAATACTCTTTCTGGTAACTTGCCCTTGATCGACGTTCAGGGTGACATCAAAATTGTAGACACAAACGCCAACCATTAAAACATCGCGCTTACACTAAACTTCAAAACTCCTAATCTAGTCCGACCCGTCAACGTTGTGGAATGCAAATAAAGTCCTGTAAAAGTATACCTTTCCGCAGTCTTTGTAACATTAGGGACCTTTAGCATACAAGACGGGAGGGCTCATCACATTGTTAGCTCTAAGGTCCATTCCAGAAGGGTGCACCAACACAACGCTACTTCTTGAATGGACCTTAGAGCTAACGTTGTGATTGGCACTCCCGTCTTATATGCTAAAGGTCCCTATTGATTTTGTTGACAGAAACTCCAGTTGATAAAACTTTGCGCTTACACTAAACTTCAAAATTCCTAGTCAAGTCCGGCCCGTCAATGTGGACTGCAAATAAAACCCTGTAAAAGTATACTTTTCCGCGCTCTTTGTAATATTGGTTTTGTTGACGTAAACTTCGCGCTTACACTAAACTCCAAACTCCTAATCCAGTCCCGACAACATTGACTGCAAATAAAGCACCGCCAAATACCTTTCCACAGTCTCTGTAACATTCAGAAGCGATTCCGTGTACGATGTCCACGTCTCGACCTCGGTCACCATCGTATAGGTGGTCAAATTGGTTGAGTTTTGGTCAGCTGGACACCCCTCGACAGAGAGCGGCAGTACATCTGATCGGATGTTTGTCCCAAGCATTGCTCCCACCTTCAGCCATGTGAGTACGCCTATACTCACAACGGTACCCGCCAAGATTCCCTGCAAATGAAACGTTGAATGTACAATTATGAAATATTTTGCTATTGAATTAAAATCACGTTAATTTTCCCGCATTGATAACTGAGTAGACTAATTGCTGTATAAATCAATACTGTATAATGAATAGAATGAGAATATAAAGTATAGCTGATAATAAGTTGCCTCGAGCTGACCCTTCTGGTAAATCAGATTAATAGTTTTACGACGTTCTGTACTAAAAAGTATCCATTCATATCGTGAGTGATATTTGCACTCTTAAAAACCGTTATGAGCTAGTTTAAAGAATTCCTACGAGCACTTATTCCATTTCTTGTAAAAATCATGACTATATAATTGATAATGTCTTACCAAATTCCTAGTCATTTAATTTACATTTTCTTCATATTTGTCTAGAACAGTATGAGTCACTTGGATCATTGAAACCAGTCCATTTGATTATTATTATTTTTTTCTATAAGAGATGAGTCAATTCTAACTCGGTATGAAATGGTCAAATAGTTTCAACAGATTTTTATTCAATTTTGCAATATTGCAAATATAACAGAAAAACATTAGAAAAGTATAGGTAGATACATGGATCAGGGCAAGTTAGCCAAGCCACCCTCCCCGAACTCTTTTGGTTGACTGGACCAGTAGACTTGTTTTCAAATATGAATAATAGTAAGACATTATTTTGGGGTTGTCGGGTCACATTGGGCATAAGAAGGGGGGGGGGGGGCAGAAGTGAAAACCTTTGGTTTGCCGCTCAAAACGTTGTGAAAAGGTTAAATAAAAATGTGTACAGTGTCACTAAAAGGGCTTCCCCTGAATTCGGCCCCTGGATCCGCTAATGGATTCGATTTGGGAGCTGGAATTCTAAAGAAAATCTTTTAAAGTGAAAATATGAGTCACTTACTTTGTAATTGATCCTCGGGCAACAGAGTCCAAGGGTGAATGTTGCAACCACAGAACCGTATGTGATACCATAGATCGATAAACCCATCTAGATTAGAAGAAATTATGATAAATTAAGATAAATTATTATTTCAATGATAATTCATGATAAAAAAAGGTAATGAAAATACATGTAGTCCCTAAAGGAAAAATAGAACTTGCAAAACGAAACAGAAATAAATATACAGTGATTATATGCAATTTCTACTAAACAAGTTTTGTCATGATTTTGCAAGGTCTTTTTTAGAATTGGAATATTGGGCAAAGTGCTCATTCTCATTTCAAATGTAATTCGGCAAAACAATTGAACCAGTATCGTTATTTTACCATTCAAGACGTCTTGAAGCATGAATAACTTCGTAGTACTATTTCATTCAGATATTTAACGGAGTATTATAATAATAATGACATATCGAAGAATATTTTTTGATAGGTCATTTGTGCGCGTAAATCGTAAGATGAGACAATTAAACAAAACTTTTAATTGTATATATCTCGAGGCACATGTGATTTGAATTCATAATAAATACATATTTGATATCAATCTAATCTACATTTTCATCTGAAGCATGACATGACATCGAGATGATTCATAACATCAAAGAAAGTAATTATTACTAAAAAAAAAAAAAAAGCTGTTTGCAAAGCAAATGAAAGTAATAGCGTTATCTAATTATAAACATAATTCAACTATCTAATAGTAAATAAATACAAATTATGAAATGGGCGAATGCCTTTAAAAAGCTAGTTTAAAATTGTAGAACCCTATAACAAAGAGAGAGTATATTACCGAGAGGACTTGATCACCCATCACCATGGCTAGAAATGCGACTCCGATGGCTACTATGCCAAAGAAAAAAGCTGTAGATAGATATAAAAACAACAAGTAAAATAACGATTCTTTTTTATGATTCAAGAGATAAAGGGAATTAAAGAGGGAAAAATATTGTTAAAACCATAGATTGACAGTAATATTATTGATATGTAACGTGTTTTTAAGTTGACAAATACAAGAGTAAATTATATATAGATGCAAAATGTATCTTTTTGGAAGAAGATATCTACTGAAGATATTAACATATTGGTATGCATATATGTGCCAGTCTCAGTTGCATAATTTCTTGTTGGGAGGAAAGGAGTCATGGCACTTCATAAGTCGAGTTTTGAAAGGATGGGAACTTTACAGCATTTGTTTGAAGAAAATTTAACATTCTGTGCACTACTTTTTTCGATTGTATGGGGCATGTATCCCATTGTTGGATTTTCCCACTTATTCTAACAAAATAAGAATCTAAAGCCGTATGATTCTAGCATTATTCATTCGTCTATGATTAACACGTGAAGATTATCTTCGTATAATACTTTATTAAATGTACACAAAACGTCGCTGTGAGAACAACGGTTGGTTAAGAAACTCTAATAATCCTGGAAATCGTTCAATATACTTGCGACATGTGCGGATTCAGAATCTATGAATTATGGAGGAGGTGTGAGAAGCTGAGAGCGAAATTTTCATGTTTGTGGCTTGATAAATTGAAAAATGTATTTTGGATACAATAAATAACCAATGAAATAGCAAAATAATGTTTAAAAAAAATAAAACATAATATCTCTAACTTGTCTATCCCTATTTACCCCCTGGATCCACCTATGTATTATACTAAAAAGTGACTCACATAATCCTTTGGTAATGGCTGTATATTTGCGTCCTTTGAGTTCCGGCCAGATAAGTTTGAAGATGTCCTCTCCTGCTACTGCTGCTAGAGCGTTCAGTCCAGATGATAGAGTACTGGGGAGTGATTAGTGGGGTTTCGAAATTGGTGGACGGCGGCTTTTGGACGATAGAGAACGTGCGCGCATCTGATGTGCGCATCAAAAGATGCTCAGATCAGTCGCACACCTGTCATTTAATGCGCTGATCAAAAACGCGCACTCGTTTTAGACCGTCCACATGCCTCCGTTCACCAATTTCGAAAACTCACTATTACAACATTTTGAAATCGATTGTAGTTCGATTTAATACAAGGAGTTTCTTTTAAAAAAATATATAATTGATGCCTAACCCTACCAGACGAATTACCATATCGCGTTAAATTGCTGTACCAAGCTGTTTTTAAAGCATACGAAAACTATACACCACCTGCTAGATAGATCATTCACGATGGGCATAAAAAAATACTGAATAAAAATGACGGATCTTTTTCCAGTTCTAAAAGTTGTACCCTTACTTTAAGAACTTTTTGCGTATACTTTTTTGTCAAATGGCCTGAACCACCAGGGCCATGATGGTATTAAATGCTGCCGACCAGAGTTTAAAAAAAAACAGGTTATACATAACAAATAGAAAGTTGAAAACGTTGCTAGCAGTCATATGGACAATGTGTCGCCCAGTGTTTGGCTAAACTTTTCTCAAAGTATGACAAGAATGATGATAGAAATGTATTTTTGGTCGTATGTCAGTTGGTGTTCGTACAAAAACTTTATACAACAAAAGACTGTTTTACCTGAGTGAAGCACTAAGCACAGAAGATAAGAATATTCCAGGGACGCCGGGCATCTTAGCAAACACCTCCATCACCATGTATGGCATGATCTGGAATATTGAGATATGTTTATTTCAATATGGTCATACCAAATCTACCATTTTGAAATTCAAATTCATTTGAATCATTGGGATATATTATGATAATAGATAGATGATTGCATTATTACCCCTAATTTACGAGGGTTTTCTTTTGGATGAGGATCAGGATTTTAAATCATTGTAATATAGCATCTCTTTTACTGGACTTTTTACTGGACGTTTTGTATAAATTTTGATTATATATATATATATATATATATATTTGTTATTTTATTTTATTTATCTATTTATTCATTTTTTTATTTTTTTTATTTTCATTTTTTTAATTAATTCATTCATTTCTTTTATTTTTTACATTTTTTTTATTTATCTATTTATTTATTTATTTATTTATTTATTTATTTTATTTTTTTGGTGGGGGGGGGGATTACAAAGTAACAAAGTTAATGTAATTGAATGGTAGGCTTTACCTGATCGGGACTGGATATCTTGCCTTGTGAATACGGATCACACTGAAAGTAATATGCAAACATGACCACTCCAGACAAACTCATCAGAATGATCACAATCCATTCGGAGAGTACAGCTAGAGTAATAGCCCTGTTAAAAAAAAAGATATCGAAACAATTATGTAATAATGTAATATATAATTATGTAGGAAATGAGGCTCGCGGGCATAGCTGTGATGTATTTTTTTTGTACAATTCTTGGGCAACATTCCATATTATAAAATATTATGCGCTTTTGACAGCCATTTCTAGCTAGAATGTAATCAATAGTGAAAACTGATGTTCTAATCGTAGAAATAAGGATCATCGTGTTTATCGTTTTCGTATTTATAAAACGTATCTGACCAAAATTGTATAACCGCTCTAGGTAAGGCCTTGGAATATATGAGAAACATAATGAATATCGATAAGATACCACAATATGACATTAAAATAATTTCCTCCATATTGAAAAAAAAATGAGTAAATTATTATGACCAAAATATCTTAGTGATTTCAGGGATTTCAAAAAATGTGTAACAATTCATTTAGTTGGCCGGTCTAAGAAAGTGCGGCATCCTAAATTTTCATGACGAACTGACGTAAGCTTTCACTTTAGAAATTTATCAATTTATTTCAAGTTATTTAAAATTGCATTTTAATCGAGTTCATACCATTTTGCTTTTGATGCCGATCCTAGGCTGAGACATCGTTGAACTATAGCCTGGTTCATACCGTATGTCCCGTACGTGACTAAACTGGTCCCAATAGTGACTGACCAGAAGGAATTTCTTATCGTTAAATCTGGTCTCGTGCTTAAAACAGAAATAAAAAAATGAAAGAAAGAAAACAGTTTTAGGTAAATTGATTGAATTAGGTGGTCAGTTGCGATAAAAGACAAATTACGTTTTAAGGGCACAGCATAAGTCCCGTAGGTGACTATATTTGTTCCAATAGTGACTGCCCAGAACGAATTTGATATCGTTAAATCTGGTCTCGTGCTTAAAAGAGAAAGAAAAAAATGAAAGAAAGAAAAAAGTACATTTAGATAATTTTAATCGGTTGAATTAGGCGGTCATTATTTTGTGGCATAAGACAAACTATACGTTTTAAGAGTGCAACATGCGTCCCGTATGTGACTAAGCTATGTCCCAAAAGTGACTGACCAGAACGAATTTCTTATTGTTAAATCTGGTCTCGCGCTTCACAAAGAAAGACAAAAAGTGAAGTATGTAAATCAGGTGAATTAGGCGGTCAGTTGCGGTATAAAACAAGTTATGTTTGAAGAATGCTACGTACGTCACGTGATAGGTGATTAAACTTGTCCTAACAATGATAAACCAGAACGAATGATGTTACGTACCGTAGGTGACTAAACTCGTCCCGATAGTGACTTACCAAAACGAATTTCTTATTGTTAAATCTGGCCTCGTGATAAACAAAGAAAGAAAAAGGCACATACTATCTGACTATGAATTAAGTAAATCGTTCAAATTATACATTCTATTTGAAATTTAAGTATACCTGCTTTCCGTTAGCATTCATCACTTGTTCTTGGTAGTATTTGATAAAGTGTTTGTATTTGTAAATCAACCTCTGATCGGGAAGATGTAGCAAATGTATAACCCACATGCGGATCCAGGGGGGGGGGGGGNNNTCCAACAGAGAAAATGTCAACTTTTTAAATGCAAACTCAGGTAATTTTCCTTTATTTAAGTTCAAGTTCCCGACTACTTACTCAAAGAATTCTATTCTGTTGCCCTCAGTCGCCCGAGCCCAGACCTCACTAATTCCTCCGATCTCGATGGTACCTGCAATGATGATGGCAATGACACCAGCTCCCATCACAAAGGTCTGGAACGTATCAGTCCACAGAACGGCTTTCATACCTCCCTGTTAAAGAGAAAGTGATAGATAACAGTTATAATTAATATTAGGTCCATTATATATCGCAATCACGTTATACACATACTCTACTGCGCTTGATATAAGGTTCATGCATAGCGTTAGCTACAACTGCCGATCAACCAACTCGGGCGTTTAAGCATTCCATAAATTCCCGACAGGGACCCATTTTCACACGGGTTGAATGCAGCGAATTGTGGATACATCTCTTGCTGATGGAAATTAACGTCATGGCTGGGATTCGAAACGCCGATCTTCGAGTTGAAAGGCGAGGGTCAGAACCACTACACCATGACGCCTCCACGCCAATGATCGGTTATGGCTTCTCTCGACCCAGGACATCGCAGGAGTCATATTTATCTTAGCATAGTAGCCATCTTCCATATACACCTAGTACCTTCTCCTTTGCTTTGCACGTACCAAATGTACCATATAGGACTGTCATAGTTTCTGAAACCTTAAGGTTGCAGCTTCAAGTGTGAACTCTATTAATGTTTGTCATGTTTATAGTGACGATTAAGCCGATGGTATACTCGAATGGTAACTGCCAAGCCGCATTATATATATATATGTAATTCAATTTCAGATCTTTTGCTGATATTTTGTGGTGAAGAAACTGACCCATACTTACAATAGTTGTATAGAAGATGCATACTGCTCCGGTAGAAATGATACTCGCAGTTAGACTCATACCAGTGGCTGCAAAGAGAGAGAGAGAGACATATACTGAAAGTATGTTTACCTTCACAGAGAGCTGCTTGATGTTACATAGACTGAGCAAATTCATATGTTTATCATTCAATTCGATTGATTAGATATGTTTTTTAAAGAATATTTACACAAATCCAATTTTTCACTTTCCAATAATAACACAAAGGAAATGATGAAAGAACTAATCAATTGTCTAATAACCCAGGGCCATATATAGTCAGGCAGATATGTGAAAATGTTGCTCGGATCCGGCAGAAGGCGTGAAATTTGGCATATAGGGGTATTTTGAGGCGCTGATTTAAAAAATTGCCGGCCACAGACGATCCGAGCATCGGGTCGGCGGCCATTTTGAAATCCAAGATGGCCGCCATCTGAAAATGACCAATNTTAATTTGACTAAAGTGTCATGGAATGATGTTCCCTTTACGTTGATGTAGGATCGACAGCCGATAAAGGATCCACAGGAGTTGGGGTACACGAGCAAACAATAATAACACATTATGGTACCCTTTGTCTAAATTTGTTTCTCACCCCTTTTTAGATGTAGTGGGCATTCGGGCCCTCTAAATCTGTGTATATGAGATTAATTTGTATAATTATGTTAAAAATATAGGTAATTAATTTCAGTATAGAGTTACTACCTGCGTTCAATGCCAATGCTGGTGTGTAAATTACTATTCCCATGTAGAAAAACTGAAAGTGAAAATAAAACACAGCACGAGTGATTAAAAAAGGAAATGAGGAAAAACAGGCGATTGTTATATTATGAAATCTAGTCATAACTTCTTTGCACGAAAAATATATACAAGTATATCTGCTTGCATGAAAAAAATATTGGGGTACAATTAATCTTGCACTTGTCAAGTAATTTCCTTAAAATTTCGATATTGGTTGGAGGATATTCAGAAGTGTTATTCGATCAACAAATAGTTGTGAGGAAAGTGCATGCTAGGCAAGGCAATGCTTTATTCCATCGGCTATTATGATGCATGAGCACAATGCGCAAAGATTTGGTGTTATTTCCCTAAAATAACAATCACAAATAATGTGGAATAATTTTGATTTAGCTAGGAAGAGTATCATCCTTTCTTCTGGTTTTATCATTACACAAGGAGGGTGAATTAAAACCCACAACACACTAATTACAAAAGGGGTAATATGAAAACAAGTTTATAAGAACTTTCATTCTATCACAAATTAGAATAACAATGTTTCAATATTAGAGAAATACATACCATTTGAAAGAAAAAAATGAAGATATTTAGCACACGAACAGCTTTGTTAAATCGGAGGTCCAAATACTGCCAATAGATAAAATCAAACACAAGTATTTATTTTTTTTCATATTAGATACAGTATATTACAATTGAGCGACATATCTGATGATTTTCAAACTAAAGGCATTGCTTTTTTTCTGATCTAGGTTTTGTTGGCAGATGTTTTGTTCCATATATGACTTCCTATTATATATTCTACAGATTTAGAGCATGTAATTGAAAACCAGACCATTCTTGTCATATATAGAATGTGTATTGTGTTTTGTAAAAGTGCAATTATATATCTATCTGATACTGGACTAAAGTTTACATCTTTTGGGTGTATTTTGACGTATTTCACATTCGAAATAGTTTCTTGATATGATCTTTATTAAGCTCACACCCAACCTCCCCCCAAAAAGGCCAATTTTAATGGTATCATTTGGCTAATTTTTTTTCCATAGCAGATTCCCTATCTAAAAGAATGGAAATGAACCCTTATGGGCCTCACCTCTTCTTTCATCTATGTTGTATGTTTTATCCAATGTTATATGATTCGAAAGTTTATCATTATTAATCTTATACTTGTAAAAAAAAATTATATATAATATATATATTTTTATATAATTAAGTTTCGAAAAAAGTATACATACCTCGTAGATGCTGGTTAATTCCAATTCAAAGAACATTGGGACAAACATCTGCGTGGCAATGAACGCTCCCAGGGCATAACCAACAATATTCCAGACAAACATGGTATTGAACATATAAATCTCTGCGGGCAAGCCCAGCACCGAGATGGCCGATATATAGCTGACCATCATAGACAGGGCCACCGGAACGACGCTCATTTGACGGTTCCCGAGTAGGTATTCATCGGTCGTTCGTTGCCGATCTCCGGAACATGCCGAGTACAAGCCAATTGCGGCCGAAATAAGCAGCATGACCGCGAACAGGACGTAGTCCCAGACACCTAAAGACACGGTGTCGCTCATTGTCGGGCTCGACGTCGGAAGCAATGAAAAGAATGAAGATATGATCCAAGCTCAGAAGAGTAGTGATTAGGCCAGTTCAGTGACTCTGAAGTGCTGCTACTGTTTAATCTGATCATTTACCCTGGCATATATAAACGTACAACTGTTAATTGTTTGTCAGCAAACATGTCGTTATCATGAGTTCAGATTGAAGCTAATTGGCCGAGGTTCGAGGTTGTAAAACGGCCCATTTTTCAATATTTACCAACTCTACTACCTTTACGCCCATCATTTTTTTTTCATTATCTAAAATAAACCTTCCATCCCGGCCATCATCATCTTCTTCACGTTGAATAGTGCGTTTAATATCCGCCATTGTAACTTAATTCTAAAAATTCCAGACAAATTATTTTCTTTCATGATTTCGCTTTTTCCTATTCTAGAAAGCTTTACGATCCTTAAAAAAACTTTTATTACAAATGATGAAATTTGAACGCAATTTGTACTAAAAGAAATAAGTATCAGCTTGTGCTTTACGAAGATTTTTATGTCCTAATGCCCATCGCTCAATCAGAGCTGATATTCAGTTCAGTCGGTTGATCATCTGACTTAGAATGAAGCGAACCCCACAACTGACGCAAAATCGGTACATTTCTAAAATCTTGCCCACTGAGGAAAAGGAACAATATTGTACATTTCTGAAAAAAAAAATAACATTGCACTAAAAAGGTTCTCCCAACGTAACAAGGCGTAACCGATATCATAAATGTGTATGAGACCAATTCATTGTGACGTCATAGGAACCTTTCCTTTACCTTGTCGTTGTCCTTGTTTCACATGCAGTAATTACTTTATTTTGCTACTATCTTATGGAATATGTAAGATAAACTACGATTGAAAAGTAAATAAATCGAGGAGTGTTTGAGGCCAGGGTCAAGGTAGTTGAAGAATTATGCAAACAAAGTAAGTCTTGGAGTGAAATATAACACATGTGATACGACATGAAATTAAAAATATATGTATACTTGAATTAAAAAAAAGGTGATTTCCCCTGCTTTTTATCGTCATGTCGTGGGCATTTACTTATGCGCATAACGAGCAAAGATGGTACAATATTTTACCTTTTAATTAAAACAAATGGAAATATATTCCACCTTTTTTGTTAAGATACGACATTCCAGCCAACACGATATAAACTATTTCCGAAAAAATAAGTCGAACGCAAATTCAATGGTCCTTTTGTAATGCTATTCAAATCGGCAGCTTTTCCTTAAAATTCAATATAAAAAGAAAAAATACTTTTAAAAAATTGGGGTGCCAGCCCACGTCATGGAGGTTCGCTTCATTCTAAGCCAAATCCCCTACTGACTGAGCAGTTCATTGCTTTTGACCAATGGATATCCGTTTGTGGCTAACGAAAGTTTTGGTGTCTTATGCCCCCCATCGGCAATAAGAGTGAGTAACCCTGAGAAGCCCTTTTATCGAGAGTTTCAAATACTGTATAGGAATTTCCACTTTGCACTTTTTGCATACAAAAGTGTGTAAGTTTGATATAAAAAAAACTCTATATATAGGTTTCTCTTCTATATCCAACAAATTGTAGTAGGCGTTATAAGTTTATAGTGTGTAAGTAAATCTTGCAGAAATTATGTATAATTATCTCACAAATTCTCATAGAGACGTTGTCAATATGTATCGGTATTTATGAAATTTGAGGATACAGTAAAAATATGAAAAGGTCAGAAACAATTTATTTACAAAATCATGTATTCAGAGTGTACTCTAACTCATTCTCAATAATCAAATTGAAATTGAGATACATTATAACAATATCATGTACCCCAAACTCGAATCGACATGTTAAAAAAGAAGAATGTTAATTCATTTAATTAGTAAATAAATGTTTTAAGATCAGTTTGATTCATGCAGGCCTGGATTCGTGTGTTTAAAAACGTGCTACTCGACGGTGCCGTTAAGGATTTTATTATGACAAAGCAAACATGTTCCCTTTGCTAAATTGAGTTTAGACAACGGAATCGATAAAATCAGAGTCCAAATAAAACCTTGAATTTTCTTGACTTAGATCTTATTGATAAATTACATAAGACAAAAGCGTATGTAATAAAGATAAAAAACGATTACCTAAGATTCTTGCACAAGCAAACACCTTTACTTTCTTGACTATTGAAAAGGAGAGTATTAGGTAATTATCAATTTTTTTCATATCTTGAATGAATGCGTGGATATCAGAATGGGGTAATTTCAATTGTCAATATTTTCACAGATATATCCTAAAATATTTATATAATATTGGATGGCAATAAATGGAATACCAGGGAATATTGCACGAGTTAGGGCAATATTGCACGAATCGAAGATGAGTGCAATATTGGC
>BQKZ01013060.1:0-16643 GCA_036244855.1 Temnopleurus reevesii | reverse complement strand
GGGCGGGGGGGGGGGGGGGCTAATGCCCCTACAATTTTTCAACACTTCTACTCCTTCCTAAACTAAAGATTCAAGTTTCCTTGTGAAAGAATATAAATGTGATGCCTCCAAGACAAAAACAAGATTTGTGTTGTTCTTGTATTTAAACTATGGCCTGTACAAGTATACATTCCAAACTTAATATGATTGGTTCACTCTGCCTATAGACATTGTCCAAGCCACTTGTATCAAAGGATGTCGTATTTGCCCAAAATGATCTGTACTTGAAAAAGCAATTTCATGCCAGTTGCAAATGACTTCAAAATATTCTGTTAGGTAGATGTCAACAAATATTTTTGGTAAATATTTCTTTCATCTTGAAATTTTATTAGCGATGTAATTTTTGAATGACCAAATTTTAGATTACTGATTAGCTTCATGATTACTGCAAAAAAATGAAAAATTATTTGCACAGCGTTAAATGAAATCTGAATGATAAATGATTACTGATTCTGTTTTACAATAATCCATTATCATCATCATCATTATTATGGAAAGAAGTACCCATCAAATTCAAATGCATTAGATGTGAAGAAGAGATATGTGTCGTATTTGATTTCTAGAGATTGTAAATTTGTTGGTACAGTAGTTGACTCCTCGAATGCTCATACCTGAAATTTGGTATACATGTTTTATTTCACAATAAGTGTCTTTATTGACGTCGCTTCTCCCCCAAAGTATTTGCTTCCAAGTAGTGCATTTTTTAAAGGGGAATTACACCCAAACAATAATGTACAGTCAATAAATGAAGAAAAATGAGATGAACAAACTGTGAAAATTTGAGCAGAATCGGATAATCTGTTCAAAAGTTATGAATTTTCAGAGTTATCATTGCCACCTGTGCTGGGTATCCTTGAATTGGCAATGTATAGCCAATTAGCATAATCTGTGATGTCATACACGGAGAACTCCTCATTCACTTTGTATGTACAGATTTATTGAAAAGGGATCAATATCATAGTTCAAATGAGGAATCAACACCGTTACACATGGTGCAACCGCAAATCTTTTTTTAATGAACACCGTTCTTTCTGGAATGCTTGCAGAATTGATGTGGCTATGATATATTAAACCGAAAAAAATCAATTCTGTCTACATTTCTGGAAAAAGAGGAAAATATAAAATTTTGTGTGTAAAGTGAATGGAGAGTTCTCCATGTTGGCAGCCATTTGGTGCCTGTACGGTTGCCAATTCAAGGAGCCCATGAGGGGTGTAAATCAAAACTTTGAAAATTCATAACTTTTGAATGGATTCTGCAATCTTTGTCAAATTTTCACAGTTTGTTCATCTTATTTTTCATCATTTAATGATAGCAATTTAATGTCTGAGTGTAGTTCCCCTTTAACGGTGTTCCAATACCATTTTGATACAGGAATGGAGCACAGATTTCTTTATACACCCACTCTAAATATTTCAGTTTCCTAATGACAGTCAGCAGAAGTACAAAGTATAAAGTCTTGATTTACAACATGATAATGATACTTAAATAGTAGTATCAACTTTTGAATGGGGGGGGGGGGGATTGGATGGGTTTATGAGATTGAAGATAAAGATTGAAGACATTGAGTTTTTCATTTGATGAAACAGAAGGGGTAGAGAGTGAGAGGATAGGAAAGTAAGGGGACGTACAGGGGCACATAGAAACAGATAGAGTTTGATAGATAGATAGATAGATAGATAGATAGATAGATAGATAGATAGATAGATAGATAGATAGATACATTGGAGATAGATAGATAGATAGATAGATACATGTAGATGGGTAGATAGATAGATAAATAGATAGATGGATGGATTGATTGATGGATTGAGAGAATGAAAGAGGAAGAAAGAGATGGCCAGACAGACAGAACAGGACAAAGACAGACAGATAGACATACCTTATGACAGACGTACCGGTACATACAAATTTTCCATGATAAAAAGAGAACTCTTAGTTCAAGGATTATTCACTAATCATTCTCTTTTTTTTACTTGAAAATTGTAATTTGTTTCTCTTAGTGGTTGGAGAATTACAACAACACCTACAAAGTATATTCTGGATCCTGAGGGGTGAAGATACAATTAAAATGGTGAGTAGAAATGATAGTTTCATTCGCCTATGAAATTTGATCAATTTCTTTTCTTGTTAAGGCAAGCTATTACATATGTTGAATAATGGTTCATGATACAATTCTGCATTCATTCGATTGAAATTCTGCATTTGTTTGCAATCATAAAATGTACAATTTCTGTTTTAAGCTGCAGTTCTCGATTTTGAATATGATTTTGTTCAAATTCGTGAATCATTCATTCACAAAATGTTTAATCTGGAAGAAAGCATTGTGCCCATGTTCCATCTCGCTCTCTTTCTGTCCGTTTTTCCTATCTATCATACTCTCCTTCCCTCCTTTCTTTCTCATTCCATATCTTTCCATCTCTCTCCCTCACCCCACCATCATTCTCCTGTTATTGCCTCCTTTCTTCTGTCTCCTCTATTCTCCTCTATATCTCTCATTCTAGCTCTGATATTGAGTTATTAAACTGTATATCATCACATACTAGGATTGCATCAGAACTCACCTTTATCCACTACTTGGTCATGAGTTGTTTTTTATAAAGCTGTCTAATCATCTATGCACGACTCTACAAAAGACTAGTGGCCCTTTCCTGCATTCAATGATAGCCTTCAATGCTGAATCACACCTGAGTAAGGGTCACAAGTCGTAGATGATCTATGGACAGTTTTATGAAACACAACCCAGGCTTCTTGCCTTGAGCACTCCCTCAAAATGCAGGGAAAGAATGATGATGATAATCATCATCATCATTGTCCAGAATAAGGGTGCCATCGTACTAGTACTCCTGTGCTCGTATTTCTTCCATTCTCAATGATTGTCATATTTTTCTCCCATTCGATCACAGGCCGTCAGACTAGAAAAGGCATCGGAGCTCATCTTCATCCGTTACATGGTTCTCGTCTCTTGCCTCAACACTCACCAAAACATGGAAAATACAATCATCTTCGTCGTCTACATCATTCAAGATAAGATTATACCTTTACTGCTCCTCCTCGCTTGCTTTTATCTATCCTCTTTCTTAATGATTGTTGCATTTTTCTCCCAACCCATCACAGGCTGTAAGACTAGAAACAGCATCAGAACTCAACTTCATCCGTTACAAGGTTCTCGTCTCTTGCCTCGACACTCACCAAAACACAGAGGAGACCATCTTCCTCAGTATCAACATCATTCAAGAGAAGGTTACTGTGCTCATATTTATCACGCTGATAATCACGCTCATAATGATGTCTCATTATTCTCTTTCCAATCTCAGGCCGTCAGAGTAGGAACTGCATCAGAACTCAACTTCATCCGTTACAGGGTCCTCGGCCCCGTAACATAAAGGTTTGCGATTAATTGCTAATCTATGGCAAATCATGTACTAAAGTTTGCAATTGATCGCCAAATCAAATAGCGATTATTCGCAAACCTTTAAGTTACGGGGCCCATGTCTCTTGCCTCGACACTCACCAAAACGTGGAGGAAACCATCATCCTCAGAATTGACATCGTTCAGGAGTAGTTTTATCAATGTACTGCCACTACTTCTCCCTTACTCATATTTATCCTGTTGTTAATGACGTCTTTGTTTTCTCCCATCCCATCTCAGGCCGTCAGACTAGAAACCGCATCAGAACTCAACTTCATCCGTTACATGGTTCTCGTATCTTGCCTCGACACTCACCAAAACACAGAGGAGACTATCATGCTCGGTATCAACATCATCCAAGAGAATGTTTACCACCGTACTGCTACTCCTCTCTTGCTTGTCTTTATGCTGCCCTCAATGATGTCTCATCTTTCTCCCTTCTCATCTCAGGTCGTCAGACTAGTTACGGAATCAGGACTTGTTTTATCCGTTACATGGTTCTCGTATCTTGCCTCGACACTCACCAAAACACAGAGGAGACTATCATGCTCGGTATCAACATCATCCAAGAGAATGTTTACCACCGTACTGCTACTCCTCTCTTGCTTGTCTTTATGCTGCCCTCAATGATGTCTCATCTTTCTCCCTTCTCATCTCAGGTCGTCAGACTAGTTACGGAATCAGGACTTGTTTTATCCGTTACATGGTTCTCGTCTCTTGCCTCGACACTCACTAAAACACGGAGGAAACCATCATCCTTGGTATCCACATCATTCAAGAGAATGTCACCACTGACTTATCATCCTCTCCCTCCCATCTTATCACAGGCAGTCAGACTAGATACATCATTAGAACTCTGTTAAATTGTCGTCGCCTTTTGCCTCGAAACTCGCCAAAACACAGACTCAAGGAAACGGTCAACCTTCATATGGACATCATACAGGTTAGAGCCACCACACTTGTACTCCTCCCTTGCTCTTTTTCCCTCTCTTTTAATGATTTCTAATGTTCAAGCCATCCCATCACAGGCTGTAAGACTAGAAACGGCATCAGAACTGAACTTCATCCGTTACATGGTTCTCGTCTCTTGCCTCGACACTCACCAAAACACAGAGGAAACCATCATCCTTGGCATCTACATCATTCAAGAGAAGATTACCACTGTACTGTCACTCCTCACTTGCTTGTATTTATCCAGTTCTTAATGATATTCCATTTTTCTCTCATCCCATCACAGGCCGTCAGACTAGAAACAGCATCAGAACTCAACTTCATCCGTTACATGGTCCTCGTCTCCTGCCTCGACACTCACCAAAACACAGAAGAGACCATCATCCTTGGAATCGACATCGTCCAGGATAAGGCCACCGTTGGACTGGTCCTACCCATCTGGGCCGATAGCGTTATACACATGGACGGTGATGGAGGGTTCTCCGTGACGACGGGGGAGAAGATAAACATCTTCAAACCGGTGTCCATCCAAGCCATGTGGTAATTAAGATCAGAGTTTTTTTCTAATTAAGTAAAGGACCAGAGGTGTTTTTTCTTTCTTATTTAGTACATGTAAAGAACTAGAGTTGTTTTGTCTAATATGTAAAGGACTAGAGATTTTTTTCTAATTCAGTAAAGATCCAGACTTTTTATGGTTTTACTCTGTTTACTACTGAATCATGTTATTCTTAGAAAACAAGGATATGTACATGTATCTGTTTTATTAAGCTGTTTTACAAGATCGGAATGTCTTGAAGATAGACTGGAGTAGTTATTGAGCTATACTTTAAGACTGGATCATTTAGCTCAAGAATCAATAAAAAAATTATTATAAAAGTGTTCTTACAGCCGTTCGTAACGTAATGAATTCCCTCCCGGGTTCTCATAGGTAGCATGGAGGCACTAATCTTCTCTATCTAAGAAACACTTTTTCAATACAGTGATGTATTTCAAACTTTTAGAAATAGATCAGTGAAAATGTTGGGAGACCCCTTTTAAAAAAGAAAGGAATTTATGAAATTTGAACCTGTGATATTATAGAATATTAGAATATCGTTCTTACGTCTAGTCGCAAATTCCTTTTCCGCACCCCTCCCCCTTCATCTGTCTCTCTCCCACCCTCTCTGTCTTTCTCTCCACACAATCCACCCTCTTTATCTTTCTCTCTTTTATATCCTCCCACCACTACTCACTTTTGTTCTCTCTCCTCGTTTATATTATCTTTTTCTCTTATTGCTTCTCCTCCGCTTTTCACCTTTTTCTCGCTGTCACTCTCTGTCTCTCCCCATCCCTATATCTATCTTTCTCTCTGTACATCTTCCATTCTCTATCTCTCCAAACCCCCAATTTCCATCACTCTTGTGCTCTCTCTCTCTTTTTCTCCATTTATTTATTCCCCTTTTTTATTAAATCTCCTTTCTTTTTCATCTCAGGTCCGCCTTACAAGCTCTCCACCGAGCCGTCGACCAAGCTAGGATCTACAACTACTACGCCGGAGGTCTTCATATGACATGGATTGGCTATTACCAAAGCTGTGTAACCTCGCCTTACTACTGTCTGAAGGAATGGGACTCTCTTCCAGACATGGTCTCCCCACAGACGGATGAGATCAACTATATTTACATTAGAGAGTGAGTGTATAGCGGCCATTTTGTATGTATCCATTTGAGGGCTCTTTTAGACCCCCCATGAAAGGTGAATTTTGGGAGATGCTCTTACTACTGTCTGAAGGAGAGGAATTCTCTATCAGATATGGTTTCACCACAGACTGATGAGATGAACTACATTTACATTTAGAGAGTGAGTGTAAAGTGGCCATTTTGTATGTATCCATTTGAGGGTATTTTTTAGACCCCCTTATGAAAGATTAATGTTTCATGGTGTTTTTACTACTGTCTTAAAGAGTGGGACTCTCTCCCGGACATGGTTTCACCACAGACTGACGAGATAAATTACATTTACATTAGGGGTTTCACTTTAGGTTGTTAAAATAAACAATATTCTTTTGTAGATAATTAATCCCATGTTTGAGCAACCATTTTGGATGCATCAATGGGAAGGTAATATTTTACACTAGGTGGTTGTTGCTACAAAGTTGCAATTGATCGCAAATCAATTGAAACGAATTGAATGAGAAACACCTTTAAATCTAAATTCATCATCATCATCAATCAACTGCAAGTCTTTTGCAAATTGGAATGCACATTTTCATTCACACTGTGAGCATTTGACAAGATGCAACTGAAACAATGGTTTTTATTGGCGTTTGCCAATCAACTGTGACTTGCAATCGATTGCAACTTGGTAGTAACACCCCCGAAGAAATAGTGATACAGTGTTATGTTTATTTTTGCTTGTCCTCATTTTTCCTCTCTCTTTTTCCAAACTCGATTCTTCCTCTCTAGTGGTCGATATTGCCCGACAGAAGATGAGTTGACAAGAAAGTTCATCCATATGAAGCTCAGGGAGGTTATGATCCTATCAGACCTTGAAACAGTCACATCCAAAATGGTAAGATTTCAAGTTGACTTGTCAAACCTCTTGATTCTTTTCTTCTCAGATTTTTAAAAGTTTCCATTTCTTCTTTGTTAGAACTCCTCAGCATTACATTGATATTACAACCACCATATAACTCAATATATTTTTTATGATGTTTATCATCATCCTCATCCTTCTCCTAAATATCATCCGGATCATTGGTCAGTCTTCTATAGGGGCACTTTATTTTTGGCTTTTCCCCTCCAAACAGGTGTAATCAATGAATTGAATTGAATTGAATCATCATCTGTATTACATTGATATTTACCACCCACACACCACCATCACTTCAATTGTCACCAGTTCACCTCTCTGTCCCTTCCTTTTCTTCTCTTTGTCCTTTCTTCCTCGTCCTTCCCACTTCCTCCCCTTCCTCACTCCTCCTCCTCAAAATCCTGATCATTATATTTTTACCATATTTGTTCTTCATCTTTATTTTCATTATTTTGGCCTGTATCTTTTCAAAATTCCAATTCTATATCACAATTCAAATTTATACATAAGTCCTTTATTTAGCAAATTAATCTCAAAAGATTTTAAATCAAATTTGACAGCTCAAATTAGTAATTTCATTCCATTCTTACGAAAAAATATTTCAATTTTGCATTTGTTCCATCTGTATTTTAATGGACAAAATGCACAATGACTGAGACTTTAAAATGTTGATAGTATACATGTAGTTAATTCATATTCCCTAGTGATAGAGAGATTATTTGTTGAGTTGTATGAAATTTTTACAAATTGGAGTTGGAACCCTATATATTTTCAGAGCACTATCTTCTGTTAAGCGTATAGGGTCTTTCGCATGATTACGTTATGCGCTATATAAAGATATTTGTTATTATTGTTATAATTGTTATTATTATTATAAACATGTGTTTTAAGTTCTCCCCTTATCTCTCTCTCTCTCTCTCTTGTCAAAATTTATTTCATTTTTGTTCCTCTTTTATGACCTACAGCTCAGGATAGATCTTGAGAAAGATTATATTATGCGCTACATAAAAATGTTTTATTATTATTATTATTATTATTTCTATTATTAAAAACGTGTACTATAAGTTTTCCCCTTCTCTCTCTTCTTTTCTGACTATAATTAAGTTTTGTTCCTCTTTTATGACATGCAGCTCAGGATAGATCTTGAGAAGGAGATCGGCAAGGATTTGAAAGAATACAAGACCTTCATTGATAAACAGATCCTCTTCATCTACGGCCAACTGGACTCCGCTTCAAAGATATTTGATCATATATACTTGGTAAGGTTTTATTGATTTGTAGAAAAATATATGTCATTATGGCTTGTTTCTTCACACTTTCAACATAAAAATCCATGATCAATCTGAAGTATTACTATTAAGTTATTTTTTTACTGTGAAAAAAGTGCCATTAAAGGTATGATGTAAAATCCATGACTCCCCCTAATCATAATTTTGCAGGTATTTTTTGTTATGGTAACTCATTTCCAAAGAGGCAATGTCAAAGGTGAATCTTGACTAATTATATTTGTTTTTAGATTCTATTTGTATGTTTAAATCAAGTGATGAATGAATTTCAATTCAATTTGATTCAGTATGTTGAATATAAATTTGTCAATGTTATGCATTTTCAGTGAATTTTCTTTGTGGAAAAAAATGTGAATTAAATTCAACATAATCAATTTATTCCTGTCTTATCTTTTTTTATATGTTTGTTATCATACATGTACTAATTTGTGACTTTTCCTGTAATTTCAGGGTTCTGAATGGAATGCTTCAGATCTAGATGAACTTGAAGAGAATGGGTATGTTCATTTCTATATTTATCTATGTATTTTAAAGTTCTTATGCCCACAAGGCGTTTTTACTGGTGTGTTGGCTCAATCAGTAGAGTGCTGGCCTACATCTGAGAGGCATGGATAAGATTCACAGTCGCATCTTACTAAAATATTAAAAGATGGAAGTTGCTGCTACTTTGCTGCTACCTGGCGTTGCTCAGCCGCTGCTTGGCCCACAACATAAAATTGCCAAGAAGAAGTAAGAATTTGGAAAATAAAAGTTGGAGTTGAATTTGCAAAAAGTATTTGAAATTTATGATTTTTATCACTAAATTGAATTTTCACCAACTTATTGCATATTAGAATTTTTCTTCATGCATTTAATCTTTTAAGATCATGCACTTTATCAAAGATTCTAAAGGGAGGGAAAAAATGTTAGATCATTAAATTGAATTGCAATAAATTCCAAAGAATGAACATCATATTGTTAAACTGGAAGCAGTTGACTTTTATGAATTTTGCAAGGAATCAGCAAAATTGACTATAATTCAAAAATTCAATATCAACACTTTTCGTACACTGTACAAGTGAATAAGGTTTTGCAAATTTTAAATACCAAGGCTATTGGCTCCATAGCATGAAGATAAGGTCACTGGAAAGTTATAAAAACTATGTAATATAAATAAAATTATATATGGTTGTTTCTATCACACACAATCGGCTACATCCTGAATATCACCAAAAAATGTGATGACTTCTTTCCAGATCGTTTCCAGTATCTCAACATCACACTCTATGATGCAGAGAATGAGGATCCAATGAGTCACTGAAAAGCATCTTCTGAAAATATCAAATTTCTTATATCATATTTGGTTGTTTCTATCACACAGAGTCGGCTACATCTTGAACATCACCAAAGAATGCGATAACTTCTTCCCGGATCGCTTTCAGTATCTTAACATCCGTCTCTACGACGCAGAGGATGAGGATCTAATGAGTAACTGGAACGCCACCTACCGTTTCCTTTCAAAAGTCAAGTGAGTTTTAATTGATTCAGCCCAAGAATTGCAGGAAATACACATTTAATCACTGTTCATACTCACATTGGCAACACTATATTCTTCTTTAATTCATTTTTACTATATATTTGGAAGTTTTGCGGTTCTGACACTTGCCATTCAACTAGAAGGTTCTTGGCTGTTTGAATCCCACCCATGGCGCTAATTTCATTCAGCAAGTTCTGTGCTGCACTCAATCTAGGTGATAAATGGTTACCTGGCAGGAATTCATTGTAAAGCCAATATTTTAGCATACCGGTACATAAACTTCAGCGAATTCACTGAATTTCAGATCTTTTCCTACAATAGTGAGTTGTTATTTTCACGTTTTGGAAGATTATTGTACACAAGTCTCCAGGCATTCTAACGATTGAAAATGTTAGCGAATTCAGTATCGCGAAATTTGCAAAAAAATAAAGCCAAAGCGAAATTTCAGCCTATGCAGCATTCCTTGAAAGGCTTGAACGTCTGAATGGCTTGCTCTGCAAGTATAGCCAGGGTAATTATATGGTACCTACAAAGTATCAAGTGCAGTCGAGTATATGCATATAGTGATTGCACTATATAAATTAACTCATAATTATTTCACACTTATTAAATGTTGCTGGATTTACTTTGCTGAAAGGTGTGCTACAATATAAAAACATTTGCAACTTACATTTTACTTTGGTAATGTGGTATGTGCCTCACTGCATGGGAGCTATGTCTACCTTTTGGGGGATGGGATACAATCCAGTTTATTTGGTTTAAACTTTAAAACTCCTATTCTTAATCTTAACTATTGAATACAGTTCTTCCTTTATTCACTAAATTTGGTCTTTCTTTTGACAATTTGATATCTGCAGGGAGGCAGGATCCAAAGCCTTGGTCCATTGCAAAATGGGAATCAGTCGATCAGCCTCGACGGTAAGTTTATAATCACTCCTTCAGGTTACCATGTTTGACATTTTGATAAACCATTTTACGATCTATCTTCTTTGTGGAATCTGCTTGAATGATAATACTTTGATAATTCTTGCTTTTCGAGACAGAGGCTAACAAAATCTGTACCTCTCTTTATTCAATTACGAAATCAGCTACTGTGTTGAAAAAGCTTTTATATCACTGGCATGAACTATTAATGGGGTTATAAATGTTAAAAAAGATGATACATGTATGTCATAAGAGGGGCCATGTTTATATGATAGAGAATATATATATTGTCAGGTCACCTAAAATGTAGATCAGTCCAAATTTTTTTTTTATGTACTGTAGTCCCATTCATTGCATTTATTGTTATCTTCTTGACCAGGTGATTGCCTATGCCATGAAAGAGTATGGGATGTCGTTAGAGGAAGCACTCGCATATGTGAAGGAGAAGAGATGTATTATCCGGCCCAACAAGGCCTTCATGAAACAGCTCCAAGTCTATGAAGGAATCCTAAATGCAAGGTGGGCTTTGATTAATGAACTGTATTCTGCTTAAAACTTTCATATTACTTGGTATATCCTTATGATGCTGAGTTTATTACTACAAATTGTCAGTAGTTTGGCATAGTATAATGTTCTGTCATCAATTTGGGCCCCTCAGGAGATCAGTCTTTTGGCCAATGAGGGTTTTCCTCCTCATGCGTGGTAAATTGATTTTTTTTTAATCCATTTGGATTGGTATATACTTGTAGATATGTGTATTAATCTAAATGAAAAACATAGAATGCTAACAAATAGAGTTACAGAGATTTTGAAAAGTAAAAATTGATCATTTGAAAATCTTTCCCCCCCCCCCCCCCTCAATCTGAAGATTTCCTCTCTTGAATCATCCTGTTGGCTGAGTTTCGCTGAATGAGAGAAATGCCTGACAACATGTTATGCTGGATAACTCCAATGACGCTTATAAGTCTTATACTTTTCTTTGTGCAGCCGTCAGAGGCATAAAATGTTTCGGAGTAAATCTGAGAGCTCACTGAGTCGCAGCGAGTCAGCAGAGTGCCTGGCTATGGACAAATCTCTAGAGTTTGGCAGCACGGAAGACATCGCTCCCCGAGGGATGACGAGAAATAAGTCCTTCTCCGTCAGAGACCGGAAGAAGAAGATGGAGGAGTTGGATTCCCCTCAGGGTGCTGTCGGAGGACCTTCGTTCTTCATAGGTCCAGACCCGTCTCACCTTGGCGCAGGAAGGTATGTCCTGGACACCGGTCAGCCACAGTGCATCGGTGGCAAGGAACCTGGTGACAGCGACTGCAGCGATGTCCAGGTCCTGGTTCCCCCGACCGTCAGGCCAAGCTCTATCGTGAAACTCCAGAAGGAAGGAGCTCTCGCCTCAGGGGAGGTACCCTTCCTAGTTGCGACCGAAGCCCCTGAGGAATCGTCAACAGTACTGTCCTCTAGAGAACCTCTTGGTAGCGAAGCGGATACTGTCGAAGGCATCAGCGTGGAAGACATGGTGCTGAATACGAACAATAATAGCGCTAATGAACTCTCCTTGGATGGATCTGAAGAGGATATGTATCAGAGGATTTGTGTTAAATCAAAGGTGACTGAGATCGAGAGTAGCGTCATGGGTGCGATGGACGCGGCTAAGGAAGAGGACGGGGAGGATGAGGACACTGAGGTTGGGGCATACAGGAGGGAAGCCATCCCATGGAATCCTGGAACAGTACTACAAAAGAAGCAGGAGATTGAGGAAAAGATCAGGGAGGGGAGCCCTACATCATCAATATCAATTAAGTTTGATGATGATGATAGTGATGAGGAAGGGGAAGTGGATGAATTGTCTGAGGATCAAGTAGTTTCCATCGTGGATGAGCTGGCCTCATCGGTTGCTGGAAGTACTCAAATGAATGAATCACAGGGAACAATCCGCAAGGAAATGGATGTCAATATGACTGACAATGGACAGTCAGAGAATGTACAGGATGGGGAAAGGTGCAATGTGGACCAGACAGAAGATGCCTCTGCAGCCATGGACGCTACTGAAGCAACGGAAGTAGCAGATTCCACCAAGAGGTCGTCCGTCTATACGACATCAGGTGAAGAGATACAAATGTCGATGGGACTTGTGGAGCGACATAAGCGTGGATTCGAGCAGAAGACGGAGGTGCCCCAGCAAGACGCAATGACTGATGCTGCAGGGGAAAATGCAACAGTTTCAAAGGACTCTACTGCTGAGAGCAGGTGTGAGACGTCAGAGGAAGAGAAGATGGACGTTGACGCAGAGGGATGCGCCCCAGCAGTGTATCCTGAAGAAGGGGGTGGATGGAAGGTTGGTGATGTTCGGAGGCACACCATGGAACTGGAGGAGAGGATAGAACTCGGTAAGTTCATATTTTGTTCTGGGAAAAGAAAAAAAGTTTTGATAACCTCTGCCTCCATAGCATAAATCTTCCATATATTACAACTTGACTAGGTTCAGAGATGCTAAACATTCTTGAATATGTATGATGCGTATATTTATATGAATTCAAGGCTTTCATCCCCAGCGAATAGGTGAGAGTATAGTCATTGTTATCATGTTTCTCTCACTTTTGTTTAGCTGTTGTGTTATTCATGTTTTAAGATCTAATGCATATTCTGGAATGGTCGGCTTCTCTGAAGTTGTAGCAACTTATTTTTGGGGTGGTTGTCTTGCAATGGGAATTGTTGGATTTTGAGCCCTTGTTAGGAGTACCTGGCAAAATCTGAGCAATCAAAGTAACTCTTTTATTGAGTTGCTCATGAGCATTCTTTTTGTACAACTAGGATCGGAATGCTGCATGAGGACAAAGGAACCTGACCTATCAACAAGCACACTATCATACATTTTAAATGCATGGTAATTATCTATGCAATATTGTATTACTATGCCAGTTGCAATGAAATTTTCATCAACTTTTCTGGTAGCCTTCTGGTTTGTAGAATTTGGATAGAAGTTTCACATGTAACTACCCATCATGTCTAAATTGTCTTATGTAAAGAACCTAGACATAACTGTTGATTTCTGCCAACTGTTTTCACCTTGGTTTTGATATGTGGTTTTGGCTTGAGACCATGCAAGAATTAGTTAGTGAAACTTTTGATCTCTACTATTCTTCTATTGCATTTTCAGGTTCATCGCCAAGCCCCACAAAGAAACATGGTTTTCGACTGGAGCCGGACAGAGATCAACCAAAGCTAACCAGTGAGGAGCTGACAAATATGCAAGATCTAGACATTCCTCTCAGAACGTCCAGTCCAGACTGTGTTGTGGTCCAGGAACAGCAAGGTGGGGAACAGTGAGTGTGTGATGGTGTGAGAGACAGGGAATAGTATATTAGGTTAGAAAAGAGGAATATAGAGGGAGGAATAGGAGGAGTGAGGAGAGAGTGTGTGTTTAACAGGTGGGAGAACATTTTGCAGGAAGAGAGAGAGGGATCACACTAAGCTGACCAGTGAGGAGCTGACAAATATGCAGGATTTAGACATTCCTCTCAGGACATCCAGTCCAGACTTTGTTGTGGTCCAGGAACAGCAAGGTGGGGAACGAAGGAGGGAGAGGGGGAGGCAATGGGGAGAGGGAGAGGGAGAGGGAATATCATTATATTTTATTTAATTTCCATTTATATGCCATTATAACAAGTATAAGAATGCAAAGTTAAACATTATGCTGGAATTACTGGAATAGTATTTAAAAAACTGCATGAAAGCAAGGGAGAGGTGGGTGAGAAGGAAAGAGGGAGGAAGGAAAGAGAGGGGATAGAATAGAAGTGAAAGGGATGAAAATTAAGATGGAAGTCTAGTGGAGAGAGAGGGATGGAGACGTACCTGAATGTTAAGAACATAGCTGTTTAACACTCTCCTATCCATCCCTTCAATATAAGGTCAGTGCTATGTCATGCTAGTAGAAATGTGGCCAAGCCTTTTTAATTAGCAAATTTACAGACCTGAATAAGTTTGCCCTACCCAAGATGATCAATAGAATAGTCCCTTGAAAAATGTGTTTCTTTTCTTTGATCCAAAACAGACGAGTCTGAAGGAATGGTGGGCGTAGCGGAGCAAGTCAAGAAACTCGAGCTAAGGAGATGCCGGTCCATTGCAAAGATGTCTAGCGAGAAGGTAAAAAAGCCCCGGTCATCCACCGAAGATATCATCACCGAAACATCTCCAGTAGACGACCAAGAGCCTGGCGCGGAGTCTAGCTCAGCATGTGCCTCTTCAGGCAGTGAACCTATTGTGGAACTGAACCCTGATATTGTTAGACTCTTTACCAGTCGCTTAGGCGGGAACGTGGGTGTGGACTCGAAAGAAACGAGCGAGAGGAAGACGCGCAAGAGCGAGTCGGACAAGGACAAGACTGGCGCTTCGGGAACGAGTGTCAAATCGTGTCACGGCCCCTCCCACCCGCTGAACAAGCTTGCGCGAGTAGGAACCGCGGGGAGGGGGGTTAGGGTCAAAGGGAAATTTTATAGTACCATGTGATAATCTAGTCTTCCATCCGTTCATCAAAAGTGCTCTGTACAAGTGTGTGTCTTCGTGTGTAGCTTGGAATTTTTTTTAAAGCTTAATACAGATTTTTTATGTCTCAAAGGGGGTGTTGCTCAGAATCAACTGCAAATCAACTGCAACTTTGAAAATTGTAACGCGCATTTTTATTCGCGCGCGGTGTGCGCATTTACCAAGACGCGCATAAAACAATGATTTTGATTGGCATATTCCGATCAACTGCAACTTGCGATCAATTGCAACCTTTGAGCAACACCCTCTAAGATGTATTAGGGAAGAGAGCGAAAAGCGCTATGGGTTCTGCCTGCATCCTCCCCCATAGAAAACAACTGCATGCAAAGCCCGTTCTCTATTGTTATCTAACCTCATCGTTCCACCAAATGCAGCCATTTAAGATAATGCTGTCATTAGGGTATTAGTGGCTGCTATAATCCCCATTGTCCACCATGCCAAATGGAGTGCTGATCAAACAACGGGGGAACATCCTGCTTTGGGACAGAACGAGGTGATTTAAAAGGGATTACAGTCAAACCTGTCTACAGAGGCCACCCCAAGGGGAACAGAAAAAGTGGCCACTGTAGACAGTGACCACTATAGACAGGTTTGACTGTATGTTGATTACTTCAGATAGCATAAAGGCCGAACTCATAAAGACTTTTTCTCTCTTCCCTAAGAATCAACGCCCTTTGTGGCAGATGTATGCTCTGTGAGCAGAAGGGACAAAGGCTGGGAACAAAATACACAACTTCCATTCAAACATTCACAAAAGCTAAATACACACTTAAGAAAATTCCCTCCCTCTTCTTCTGCTGAAATATGTCAAACAGGCGTTGCAGAATGAATAGTGAGGGTACTTTCTTTTGTGCTTATTGAGCTATTGTGAATGTCTGAATGTCCAAAATCCTTTGTCCCATCTGCTCAGTGTTTTGTGGCAGATTTATTTGTTTGAATGCCTAAATGCAAAGAAGTGTAAATGTACATATAGCAAATTCTTGTAGGCCAGAAAGCTTAACAGATAAAACTTTTTAAATGTCGGGGACGATCAGTATGCAACTCGTTTGTGGATTTAAAAATTTGCATACAACCACGGAAAAGCATCATGGACATTAAGAGGGTGTCAACTGCTAGAAAGCTGTCATCACTTGCAAGTTGTATTCGATCAGCATGTGCCAATAAAAACAATTGTTACATGCACATTTTGTCAAAAGTGCTGACCGGACACAACTGAAAATGATCATTTTAATTTGCAATTGATTTGCACTTGACATGCAATCAAATACAACTTTTCAATAACACCACTAAGAAACTCTGAAATAGATATGCTACTAAAAGGCATGTTAGAGCACTTGTTTTACTGTGAATTTTGCTCTGATGCTTAATGTTCTTGTGTATGCCACTTTTTAAAACCATCAATGAAGTAAC
>BQKZ01013057.1:0-13091 GCA_036244855.1 Temnopleurus reevesii | reverse complement strand
AAATTGAAATGAATTACAGGTTTTGCTAGGATTTATTTACCACTACTGTATTTACATCCTGTATACATACAAAAACAATGGTATCAAAATTCATATTGTTATTCAATGTTCAGATTTATGAGTCTTGAGTATCCCTTCCATTATGATTTCATCACTGTCTTGATGTTGTAATTTTTTAATCTTCTGTTGTACTAGGAAAATTTATCCACAAATATTTATCTTATTATTTTATTTTTACTTTAAATGCAATTTTTAAAATGTAAATGACACTGCATCTGTAAAAGCTTAAAATACATTTCCTGGTTCTTGAATGAAGAGGAAAAGGAGGTCAAGTGTGTTTCTGGACATGACTTATCTTAAGATATAAACTCGGTCAAAGTTGAAATGTGATTCTTTTCCTTGAGAATTGTCAGTAGCATTAAATTGAATCTCAGCAGCCTCAGAACAAACAGAATGTTAGAAATGTGATTATGTGGACCTTTTGTAAGTTGTGGCCAATTCCTAGGAGATGTCACTCATTAGTGGTTGAGATTCATGACCTCCATGAACAAGGTCATTGGTTCAAACCCCAGTCATGGTATTAATTGATTGAATAATATTTGTGCTGACTTGCAGGTTGCAAGATGTGATTATTTTTTTTAGTTTGGCTTGTAACAAAAATATATCAAATTGGAGAAATCAGGGAATTTGACACAATATTCATTTGGTAATTGAGGACGCATAAAAATTTGTTGAGATTAGCAAATTTCGTTGACCAATTATTCATGGGATTTTAGAAAGTCAGGGAATATTGTTCTGAAATTATTAGAACATGTCTATTCAGGTGAGGTGAATTTTGGTACGTGTGAGGATTATTCATCTTTTAAAATCTTGCGCATCATTATCATCATCGCTATTGTCTTCGTCATTGTCTTCATCGTCATCACATTAGCATAATTAGAGTAGTTTCGGACCATGATCATGATCATGATCATCATCGTCACCATAACATGGTAATTTCAAATCATTAACATCATCATCATTGTCATCATCACCATCACCACCACCGCCACCACCATCGCCACCACCACCATCATCACCACCATCATCATGTCAGATTCATTATTATTGTAAATTTATGTCATTTATGTCATTGCCTCCACATGTTACCACTCTGTCTACCAGTCAGCTGCACATGCCTCTACTCCCCTGGGAACAATCGATGATATCTGACAATAAAATAAAAAGATGAAATTATAGAGACCTGGTATGGTTGAAGGTTATAAACATACCAATTAGGGTGGAGTCTGCAGACATGAATAAAGCAGAAATATGTCAATATTGATTTTGATATTTTACATGACGAAACTCCCATTTGATGACTCATAGCTCAGACAATGTGGTCTTGTGTTTTAGTTGTTTGAAAAATTCATTTCCCGATGATTACATGATAGCTGAAATTCAATTCCATTGTCACGATTATGATATTTGCAAATTTTGAAATTGACAAATGTAGTCCACACGTCATAATGAAAATATGGATATGGATATAAGCAGCTCACTACCCTTTTCTATTTTTTATTTCGAAGTATGTGGTATTTACCATCAAATAAGGTCGAACATTTGGTGGTTTTTACCATCAAATTAGGTTTAATATTTGGATTAAATTCAAATGTATTATACCAATTTTCATAACTCAAATAAGGTCGAATATTTGGTGGTTTTTACCATCAAATATGGTTGAATATTTGGATTTGATTCAAATGTATTGTACCAATTTTCATAACTCATTAGAATTTTGAGTAGGCCTATATATTCATTTAGTGAAGCGTAAAAGATATGCTTTTGGAGTTGTCATGACGTGACACATATTCAATCAATTAAATTTCCATTCTCTGTGTTCAAGGTAATGGTCTTGCATTTTATGCCAGCTGCATGCGCTCGTCTATTGTATTTCTATTCATTTTGATAGTTCGTCTGCTGTATTCAATTGGCTGGGGGTAGTTCTCATATAAACTTATCACAGTGGAATAGAACATGCTTTTGTCTTGAGCATTTTGAAAGGTTTTAAAAAGTGTTTACTGAAAATATAACAACAATATTGATAATCGGTGACTTCAAGTACGGTGTTGAACGCTGGTGTTGGTGTTGCAGCAAAACCAACACCAGCCTCAACACCAAACTTGAAGTCTGTCGGTGTTTGGGGTAAACCTCGCTAGATTCTGACTTATTTCCGGTCGTTTCTGTATCACTTCTGTAAACTGACCAACGGTGTTGGAGCTCGGTTTACGGACCATTTTGCTCACTCAACACCAACACCAACACCGAACACCGTACTTGAAGTCACCCATTGATGACGATCATGATAATAGTATTCATGAAAATTATGGTACGGTAGAAGGAATGGGAAAATCAAGAGCCTGTTCACATATGTGGCATAAAAGTGGTTCAGTTTGAACCAGTTTAACGGTAGATTTGAACACTGGTCAGGGTCATGAAAGTGACTCTCAGTAGCTTCCTAAACTAGTTTTGAAATTCACATGATCTCTTGACCACAAACCAGTTTAAACATAGATAGGACCACTGGCCACACCATGAACCACTTTTAAAGACATCATATTACAATACAATACAATACAATACAATATGGATACTTATATAGCACTCATTACACAGGTACTTCATGGTTCCAGAGCGTTTTACAAATTACAACAACAGAAGAATAAAGAAATAAAAGAAACTTATTAGTCAAATTGTTTTCAAATTAAAGATTTCAACTGCCAGATCCTAAATGCTTGTGTAGGCTACATGAAATAATTTGTGAAAATTTTAGACTTAGAATCAGTGTTTAGTGCTCAAAAAAGCTTAAATTGTAAATCTAATCTATTATTTTTAGCTTTATGAAGATATTTTATCTTTTGACGATAAAATGGGAACCAGTTTTTTTGTTGACTGGCAGAAGAAACGGGGATAGACTCGACATTACAAACCAAATGACACAGGAACAACTCTGAGAGAAAGGCCTTGAAATGGGTGAAATTTCTTGGGGAATACCAGCAGATGATCTATTGTTCTTTAGTGCTTCAATACAATGCTTTGTGATATGAGACCATATGCCGAGAGGTAGAAGGGTGTTGGCCCTGTAAATTTTAACATTTTAACAGTCTTTATGGCTCTGGGTACATTGGGAATGTGCAGATGCACTTTTGAAACAGTTTTTTTTTTTTGCAGATACAGTTCAGTTTTGTGACAATGACATATTTGTGGCAGATGCATGTTTGTTCTGTATGACACCATTTATGTTCATGTTGGTCTACTCTATTACTTGCATCGAACAACTGATGTTAAAAAGTACCAATTTTTTAGTATATTTCAGTGGAGAGAGCTTGAGCAAGGAAACTGAAAAAATATATTCGGAAAAATCATCAGAAATTTTCATAGTAGAACTTCCATTGGCATTCGTATTCGCTTTTTTCATCCTGGCTAGCATTGTCATTTTAGCATGGAATCATTGTGTTCTAAATGTCTATTATGAACAGCAAGTTATACTTCTTCGTCATACACAGCGCCGTCGTAATCGTCAACGAAATCGTCATCACAATCGCAATCATCCAGCGATTTGCTTCTAATTACAACATCATGTAGGGGAATCTTGTAGGTTACCAGAGAAGTGAAATAAAGCTTTTTATTTTGCAGACATTTGTCTACCATTTGATGAATTCATTAGAGTTCAATGTCACGCTGTCTGTTTTTAAACTGTGCCGCCCCAATGACTATTGATCCATGTGGAGACCGCCCATGAAGACGGATCGATGCTGATATAAAATATATTTTTGTAACCACTGCAGGACGTTTTCTGGCCATCATCATATTGCGTGCTACTGCCCATTATTGTTCATATTGAAGAAAAGTGCAAATTTTGCCATACGCTTGATTGGGTATGAATTTAAATGCTGCACATCGTAATTTGTTAATTGGTGCTTAATGTATTTCTGAAATGGACATCCAGCAATTTATAATGGAAGCAATGAAATCATTCACCTTATGATATAAAAGGAGCATATTTTGACTTATATCCATCTAATGGAGAGAAGGAATTGCTAAATGCAAATTTGCTAAGAGAGTGGAATGAACATCCAGCTATTAATATCGGAAATAATCATGTCAGGAGCAGCGCCGTTCCTATTTAACGAACAATTCTGTGAAAGGTACGGACAAGGACAGGATAGATGGAGATTAAATTCACAGATAATTACCATCACGAGTAGATGAATAGCACCTCCCGCCTGGATGTCATGCATCAGTAACTCCTGTGAGTTGATATGACATTTTAGACCAATACCATTGATGTGCCGGATGTGTGCAAGATGGGTTTTGAGCTAAATAATAGAGACAACCAATTGATGATATGGGGAAATGATATACTGTTTTATACTCGATAATATTAATTTTCCACGGTTAGCCTAACTGGGATTTTTTATCGTGATGCTACAGATAACCAGGTTATTGAGCGTTATTGAGCAATATAGTGCAAACTGTTGAGCTAAACTGGTGAAGGAGGCGTGACAATATTAGAATACTGCTGGCTTCGACATTGACCGTTAGGTTCATTTATTTTACGTTGGAAGAATAACTATTTTGGATTGTTGCTGGATTCCGTGACGAATATTATTTGAAAATTATTTGATGTGGAAGCATTCTGCTCCTGATTGGCATATTAAGACAGGTATCAAATAAATCTCAGATTTAACTTCAAGAAGTTGCAAGTTCAAGATGAGGATCATAAACTTACTCAAGAAACTGCCATGCCTTGGGTAAGAAAAGTTATATTTTTTTCTCATTTCTCTCTGACATATAAGTTTTTTGCACCTACTTTTTCTATGTTGAATATGAAAACTAGAGGAATGGGGGTGCTCTTTGAGCAATAGAATATTTCACGTATTTTCCTCATCAAATATCTACTCATGTCACCATTACCTTCAGAACAAAAATGAAACAAAACAACATATTCTTGAAAGCCCAAATGTCTACACAGGCATTTGTTGGAATTTGTAACGGTTTGTAGGCTTTCAGAGATCCATTAACCATTGCATTCAACCACAACAAGAACATTTCAAGTACCTATTTGTCTGCAGGTATAATGTTATATGAAATGTTCATTTTGTAAATTTGTTGAAAGCTATTTTGTTAGAGCTTTATTTGTATCACCTTTATTCCCTGATACCTTTTCTACATTTCTGTTTCGTCACCCATTCTCTCTTTCTTTCTTTTGCCTGTTCCACCCCTTCCTTCTGCCCCTATTAAATCTTCATTCCCCCCCCCCCCCCCCCTCCCCATTTAGGATTCATAAACGGATCAGAGTTACTGTAGAATTGCAAGAATTGTCCATTTCCACATGTGCATATGTGTTATCTACCTTAGATATTAACATAGCATAAACTCATTCATGTTGTTTGTCACCTCTTTGGTGTGCAGGACAATGTGGATGAATTTCTTGCTGAAGGAAATTAACACCATGGATGGGACTCAATCCTCTGGTTGTGAGGAAAGAATCATATCCAAAACTACGCTACGATGATTCCTCACATAGAAATCCTATAGCTGTGTAGCTCCACACTAAATGTTAAATCATTTCTAAGCATTCAGATACATTTGTTTTATCAAGTGCCTGTACAATATAATTTTAGTCGTACCATTCTAGTATAGATACAATTCTAGTATAAAGTATTCAGCATTTGAACGTACTATTACATACTCCAAGTTTCGCAGGAATGTTAAAGAATGATGGGAGGATGAAAGGTTTGGACCAAAGCAAAGAAGTGTGGAATGCGCGGTTGAGTTCCCGTCTAATAAGGCGTCTCCAATTTCACGCCCATAACACGCTATGTTCACCGCCCTTTGAGCTGCCCCATTTCATGTTGCTCCAGGGGCTCTGAATGTGATGCCGAGTCTAGGAACTAATTATGTTCAAGAGGATAGGAGAGGATGCATGGCATATTGCATTCCAACGAGATGTGTGCACGGCTTGAAAAGGGAGAGGTCTTCTTTTTTTCTTTTTTAAGAAGAAGGGCGGGTTGGAGATTTGCTCATGCTTTGGGGATATTGTGTGCTTAGATCTTGAAATCTGTTAACTCATACATATCTCATTACAAGATTCCAATATTACATGTAGCTTGTGCATAGAGAGCCTAACTTATACTACAGTGTGTCTCAATAAAAACGTAACACTTTTGAAATGGTTGGCAAATTGAGCATATATAGTTTTATGAAGAAATGTTGATATGTATAGAAAGCTGAAGGATCGATCTTTCTTATGAGATGAAAAATTTGAAAAAAGAATCACGCTTCGNCCCTTTTCTTGTTCTTGTATTATTAATGACTCACATTTTAACCCGTTGACTACTGAATTTTGTAATTCCCATAGACTTTGTGCAGGAACCACCCGGTTCCAGTAGTCAATGGGTTAAAGAACTTGAATTGATGCACTTGAACTTGAACTGAAACTATTCTTTATTTTTCAGGGTGTTTTTTTAGATTTAATTTAGGACTCATAAATTGATCAGAGCTATTGAAATATCTCGCTTGAGTAGAATTGAAGAAATAGATATCCATTTCCAACATGTGCTATCTACTTTAGATATTAACATAGCATGAACTCATCCATGTTATTCGTCAAGCTTAGAGCTTAGAATTTATTCTAACTTACATGCACAGCTATTGTGAAGATATGAATTCCATATGAAAGCTCAAAATTGTTCGTAATATATTTCTTATAGTTGTGCTGTTTTCATAATCAAATTCCAAAATGAATGTGTTGATAGAATTGTAAATAAGACTTTGGTTAATAGTCTACTGTTTGAGTTATCCCAAGATTAACAGGAATATTAAAGAATGATGAAAGGATAAAAGGTTGGGACCGATGCGAAGAAGTATGGAATGCGCGGTTGAGTTCCCGTCTAATAAGGCGTCTCCAATTTCACGCCCATAACACGCTATGTTCACCGCCCTTTGAGCTGCCCCATTTCATGTTGCTCCAGGGGCTCTGAATGTGATGCTGAGTCTAGGAACTAATTATGTTCAAGAGGATAGGAGAGGATGCATGGAATATTACATTCCATCGAGATGTGTGTGCTGGAAAAGGGAGAGGTCTTCTTTTTTCTTTTTTTTTTAAGAAGGAGGGCGGGTTTGGAGATTTACTCATGCTTTGGGGGTATTGTGTGCTTAGATCTTGAAATCTGTTAACTCTGGTGTTCAGGAGCTATTCCACTAATCAATCAATGATTTATTAAAAATATCACACAACGGATCAACAAAATGAATACATTTTTCAATAACTTTAAGGGAAATTCAGTCAGGCCCACATGATTTATTTGTTTTCAATGAGTGGGATAATTGATTATCTTTATGTTTTATTAAGTTATATATATACTTGTATGTTTTTGTTCAAGGGGCCCTGTATCATAAGCAAAACGCTGCTTCTTTAGGGTCCCAACCATTTTTTTATAATACTTTTACCTTTGTATATGATGTGAATTTTGATATGGTTAAATAAAGTCTAATTGAATTGAATTGAATACACTTCTTATTACTGCAATACCCATATTGTGCGTAGAGTCCAACTTGTACCAGTGAGTGCTTTTAACAAATGTGATAATTTTCTCAGGAAATACCAAAGATTATAATGATCAAGGAAACTTGTGCCTTTGAAAAGGATAGCTTTGTTTGAAAATTATACAGTTCCGTTTCCTCTACTGAGGATTTCTTTTCCTGCTAATCAGAATTCACAATTTTTAGCTAGTTTATGCGTTTATATTGGTATTCTGTTTATAACTGGTGAAATCTTCCAATCTTCTGTCTGTTTGAAATCGGAGGATCATTTTTCAGTTTTTACGACCGTGTTTGACGAGCCGACAAATGTGTTCCATCGCCTCGATATCTTGTCAGCTGTTTCATGTATCATGGCCACTATCTCTCATCCAACCTGCCTAATTTACACTGCGGTGTCGCACCAAATCTTCAGCATAACTCATTTGAGTTTGGCCCATAAATAAAGTTGTCTGTTTGCCTCAATTCACTGACTGGCCCTCTAAAATTAACCTTATGATTTTTTTTTAAATCAAAGTAAAATTCACGTCGTTGAAGAGTCATTTACCATATTGTTTATTACCATTTCATGTCTCCTAAGTAGTAATTTTGAGTAGACAAACATAGCCAACTGTGTCTTGGGAATATTTTAATCGGGAAATTTTAAAGATCTTGAACACTAAGCTGAGATTCTTAAAGATTTAGATGTAATTATTCTTATAAAATGTAATCAAAATTAAAAAAGAGTAAAACCAACATTGTTTGTCAAAAATGCAATTTTGCAGGAACCAAACAATTTGTGTTTGTTGCCTTACTGCCAGACTACAATCTACCTCGTATCTCCTATGAAAGACCCACGTGGGATGGGAAACGAGCCAAGATACGAGATGAAAGCTTCGCTCCGTGGCTCATAACGTCATATTCTCAAGCATGCTATCCATCTAGTAGATTAGAGAGCAGCTCGCTAAATTGGACATCCGCGGACATGCAAGCAGACAATAAACTTTGGAACTAATAATATTGCTTGTCAAACTGGGAAGGGTAAGAGAGTACATGAATAATAACATGCCATCGGGCAATTTTTCATTTCGGAGGCGCCTTATGATAGTGCATAAATAATATCATGCCACCATGCAATATTTCATGATAGGAGGTCCCTGCACAGAGCTATGACTAGTCCGACCAACCTTGTTATTATGATAAGAAGTAATTTACATGGATGAGCCAGAATGTTTTGATGAAGTTTATAGTAGACAGCACAGAACTGCATCAAACTTGCGAGATATTAGGGCTGGTAATGTAGTATGAATAAATGTAGTTTATCAGATGTTTTATTGACCAGATGCACATGGATGACAATATTCAATTCAATAGATTTTCATGTTTATCTAATGATATCATTGTGTACAAAAATATTAACATTCATCTTTAATAATAAGCATTCAAGTCTCTTATCACCTATTGAATGATTTAGTAAGGAGAATGAAATATAAAATAGGATTTTTTGTAACGTAGCTAATTTAAGCTGAAGCAGACAGGTAGAATGACGTCTGATTGCCTAGACTACTGTTTTCCTCAGACAAGCAAATGCCAGCAGTGGCAATGCTCATGTGCCTACTACCAGCTAAGTGAAGTGCACCATCTCGTCTCATAAGGGAGAAATTTTGAAAGCAATCTCTTCTTGGCATAGCTCTGACATTTCGCCTCCAATTTACGAGGGAATGTCTTTCATGTCGTAATTTCAACACTGGATCTCTCGTCTCCCCTCCCTCCCTCGTCCAGGCCTGCATGCCACCACCTCTACATGATGGGGACTCAACGGAGGCGAGGCTGCCGTTTCACCGCGCTCATAACACGTTGCTGTTTGCGTTTCAGGAGCTCTGACGCAACCAGACCATCGAATCTCGACAGTGTCGTTTTCATCGCTTCCAGCCCCCGTGAATAGTGAAGTGTTTGAATTCAAAATGGAAGTGAATCATACGATTGTTCTTGTATTTTTCTCCTCCCCAAGCAATGCATGACTCTGTAGGTTGGCTGTCTTGCTTGCGTCACTTTCCATAAACCGCCTGTGGATTTACTGAATATCAAGTGATTTACTCGCTTAAATTGATGGGCCTGTCTTGTTATTTTTAAAACCTTGTCGCGTACCAAGGGGATTACAGGACCCTGGACGATAGTGAATTCTACGTCATACCGAGAATCGGATATGATGGCGAAAGGCATTCAAAACATAAAACTGAGTGGATTTGTATGGTGGAGAATAAGCTAATTTGCAGGAGATGTTTGTGTTTTTGTGCATAGACCTTTTGCCTTCATGCGTCTCTGGTTGGTGGTGTGAAATTGTAGTACATTTCACTGCTGCTTCAAACATAGAAAATAAGTCTTGAACGGGTGTCTGAAAACACCACACTCACAAGCCTATCAATTTGAGACTGTTTTTCTCCTTGTTTTGAATATTTTGGGAGGAGAAAACAGAGATGTTGACATCGAGCATGTTTTCGAAATCTTCATGAAAACGTCTAGTGTGAATTTCGGCAGATGTATGACCTTTTATCAGTGTCAACCAAAATGTTGGATTACGCCTGATGGAGGATGCTTCCAACTGAAGTGAAATATACCACTCATCGAGGTGATGGATGGTGCGAATCTTGAGATGGAGATATACCGTGTTGTTTGCTAGAACGAAAGGAAAGGATTTGACGAGCATTCCTTCAACTGAGATCTCGCTTGATTACAAAGAGTCTAGAACATCATGTTTGAGCAGACAGAAAGATCATATTTCTAATGAAGTCTCTTGACTCTTTTCATCATCGAATGTGACGATTTGCGACGACAAAACATGTTTCCAGATTTCCGGATTTGTGGTGTCAGCTTACAGGAGCCCTTTGAAAGTTATGAACATCACAATCGCTTTATTGTGCAAACATTTTCCACTTTCAATAGCGAAGCAGAGAAATGTTGAAATTGTGTTTTTGATAATTTGATTGGATTGAATAATCCTCTGTGAATGAATACTGAATAATTAAAGTTAAATGATGTATATAGGGTCAATAAAAACTTTTCTTGAAGTTAAATGTTGCCCATATTAAAACAGGATATTCACTTGGGGTTTGAGCAGTCTAAGCAATGGATTAGTAAAGACTTCATTGAAATGATATCTGTAAATAATGCTCCTGATGTTGGGTATATATGAACGTGGAATAGAAAATAGAAAAAGGACTCAATATCAGCAAACATTTCTCTTGGATATTGCTCAATATTTTGAGATGTAAACATTTTGTTTCCAAATACATGCACTCGTTATACAGAATCAACGGATGAGGACTTCAACACAATTTCTTCAAGTAAGCGGATATTGGTTATTGCATATTAACAAACGATTTTTACGACAAACTGGGTCATCATTCGTCGAAAATACCCCCAAAACATTTAACATTACCTGATTACGTCTGTTGACGACGATTAAAATCAAGATGATTGCCCAGAGCATAGCACGTAGCGTGGCGTACACCACTATGGATTACAGGTGGGCTTCCATCGTAGGTACACCTACGCAGGAAAAAAGGTAGGTATTGCTTCATAATTCCTTTATTCTTAAAGACATCTTTCAACATTGTTTAAATATTAAGAATTCTCAACTGCCAGATCCTAAATGCTACCTAAACGGTTGATGGTGTCCTTAAATTAAACAGTGAAAAGTAGGCTTCAAAGTCAACGTTTAATGTTTACAGAAAGTAAAAATGTTGCCTACATAGGCGCACTGTGCATTAATAAAGCGAGTGTGGTAGGTTGCTTTATCCAATTTTAATAGATATCTTGATATTGTATATAATAGTATAATTTCCTTCTTTTTTGCATTCTCTGTTGTTTTTTCATCAATTTTAATTGTAGTGACATAGGTCACACAGCTTGATTTGATAATTTTTGTAAATAATAAAATCTTAAATGTCTGATAATGTCTTTAATGTATACATATAAAAGACTTGGTTATTTCTGCCATGAAAGCAATTGGAGAAATAGGTCATAGCTAATGAAATGCATGTGAAATTGATAAGCCGCCCCCACCCCACCGCCTCCAGCCATTTTAATGCCCTCATTTTCTCTCTATCTCTCTCTCAGAATCTAGTTGTATAATACTGCTTTCAGCCATTATAAATGCACTTGTGTTTTTTGCGAAATGCCATCTGGCCAATTTCGTTCCCATTTAGCAGAATATGGATTTGAATACATATAGATTTACATCCACAGTCTATTTGCATTATGAAATGTTAATGCATTCCTAATCATGCAGTATTATGTTATGGAATATGCTGCATTGTGGCAGTGATATCTCTTTTTTCTTACTTTTTGATAGCCATTTACTTTTGCCATGTTAAGCTATTGTGCTTACAGTACATTTTGTGCTGTGAAAGAAAATTTATACTGACTTTCTAGATGAATCAAGCCATTTTATATGTACATGTAATTTAACTTTATTTGCAAGCGATTGGTTTCAGCTTGAGAAATTGGAGTATGATTGAATCATACATATGAACTGAAAGCTACTTTTCTCCTTTTAGGTAGTTTGTTGAAATGTCTTCCCCCTGTTATTTAGTATGAAATTAATTTCTCATGCATAGATTGGCTTATCGGGATATCATTTCATTACTGGAATGATGTTGTCATAATTTTACTAATTCAAGAGGTTTAAATGAAGATGGTAATTATTTACAGCTTCCATTAAATAAGCTTAAGTAAAATTGAATACCTCTACAGCTCACTGTGCAATGCCACACAGGACTTCATCACTGAATGTTCATCTTTAATTGGTTAAAATCAATATCTTGTCTTGGTAATTAATGGAAAATTTACATTCACAGAATGTCACAAAACTCACAAGAATGTTCAAAACCAGAAAAAAACGTATGTATAATGACAGAGTTTATTGATCAAATAGATGTTTTATAGAACAGGCTCGGTCAGGATAACGTGTTGGTGTTGAGAGAGGAAAAAGGTCCGTAAACCGAGCTCCAACACCATTGGTCAGTTTACAGAAGTGATACAGAAACAACCGGAAATACGTCAGAATCTTGCGAGGTCTACCCCAAACACCGACAGACTTCAAGTGTGGTGTTGAGGCTGGTGTTGATTTTGCTGCAACACCAACACCAGCGTTCAACACCATACTTGAAGTCACCCATTGTCTTAGTTCATGGGACTGAACCACGAGAAATATAGACAAGCTCATTGGCTCCTGTGTTGTACCATGTTCACATCTAAGCAAGATAACTTTAATACTGTGTGTAAATCTACCAACATTCTTATAAAACACAGCCCTGATTAATGGGTGCTATAAAAATCTACATGATAACACTTCTTCCTGAATAATGACTTGTCAAACTGCATGGTTACTTGTGCAACACACAGGTCCACCCCATCAGTGCTCGCGACGCTAAAAGTTTCCAATCATTGTTATCCTGCTTTAGGAGGCTGCCACTACGGCACCTCATATTATAAGGAATTTCTTCCTTTTGTCCCCATTTATCTCA
>BQKZ01013055.1:0-12652 GCA_036244855.1 Temnopleurus reevesii | reverse complement strand
CCCCCCCCCCCCCTCCCGCTATAAGAACTCCCTAAATAGCCCGGCCTAGTTAGGGTTAATGCATTTGCATTAAAAGCACATACACACCCAGGAAATTTAAAGGAGAGTCTGCCCCAAAATAATTATTTTTTCACCAGAAGCGGGAAAATTTGGTGAGCGGAACAAAAACAGAGGAAATTCGGACAAGTAATAAAGAAGTTACCAATTTTTAAAGATTAGAGAAACAAAAATGGGTGTTGAAAATTTTCAGACATGTTGTCAATTTCATGACGTCATGGGTGCATATATCTATGGGATTTCCAGAGCGATGCAGAAATCTACTGATTTGTCCCAAGAATCAAAAGGTGTGACCACATAACGCCTGTGCTGAGAGAGCTCCACTCGTTATTAGTTCCAAGGACCCCTTTTTCAGATGGACGATTAATGCCATTGTTCCTTTGATGTCATGATAGTCACCGCCTGATTATTGATGAGAACATCTAGATGATTAACAATTAAAGCACTTATGTGCATTTTTTTTTCATTGACAAAGGAACATTTTGCCCTGTCTTGATTTTGTTTGCCGATGTCCTGTTTTAGACTATAACCTGATAACTTTCAATGAACATCCTTCAGATTTGGAACAGCAAAATTGCGAAGCAGACGATTTTATGATATCAAATATGCTTTTATCTTATCCGAAAAATCTCGGGACACACATGATGACCTTAATAACGTCATCATACTTATGACCAATAGATGCTATGTATCTTGCATCTCTGGAAAAGTATGATATGAGGAATTCTGTAAAAATCGGATCATAAGTGATAGTCATTCAATCACTATTCAGCTTTATCATTAATATATATCTACCCTTTCCAAAGTAAAACACATGGAACTAAAGTAGTCCGTCGTAAATAAGAACTGCACATTGGTTTTTCAGGATTTAATTGATTTATTGCCTTCTGCGTACACAATTTGTTCAATTTCAATATGTAAAAACAGACTTCTTGTTTCTCCCTACATCCTGATCGGCGGTGACCGTCATGACATCAAAGTAGAAAAATATTAAAAGAATGTTATTCAGATGACAATGGAAGTCACCGCGCTAGCGGTCCCATTACGTAACAGATAACTGTCCATTGTCGGAAGTCCTTGCAAGTTCGGTTGGACATATATTGTAGCTTGACCAACCTAGCAACAACCGTTACATGCTTTCCACATTCCTTCTATTGAAATACGATTAACACGATATAAACTATTTCCGCAAAATAAAGTGGACAGTACGCCGTGTATTGAACTGTGCGGACCCAACAATCACAAGTCGGTTCTGAATTGAATTGCATTACAACGGAGCATTGAATAGGCGTTCGACTTAATTTTACGTAAAAAAGTTTATATCGTGTTAATTATTCTATATCAGGTGAACAAAGTAGCGTTCACAAAATCTGAATACATTATGAAAGTGGCCTATTTACCCCATTCACATGCAGAAACTACGATTACTATCATTGTGGCCGTCTTTCTTTGTGTCGTCTGCTTGTACGCTGCCATCGTGACGTTGCTGTTATTACGATTCAGGTGAGTGATAAAGCCCCCGTCACATAGGGCACCGAAAGCAACACGATTCAACACGACTCTTTGGCGAATCGTGTTGCTTCCGGGCTCTTATCTGACCGGGACTTTAAGCCCTGGTCACATAGGGACTCAGATAGCAACACGATTCAACACGACTCTCTGTTCGGAGGCAGTTAGCTGTGAATTAACAAAGAGTCGTGTTGAATCGTGTTGCTTTCGGGCTCCTATCTGACCGGGACTTTAGACCCGTATGTCGCACTTTTTACCTCGTTTTTAAAAGACGTACTTGCCCGTATTCCGAGATCAGGTTTAACTTAAACCAGAGTTTAAATCTGCGGTTTAAGTATGGGAAGCCAGTTTAAGTTAAACCAGGGAGATGTCATGAATGGAGCGAAAACTCAGAGTTATGAATGTGAAACACTTGGTCAAATTCAAAAGATGAACAATACATAGAGCGATTCTTTGATGTCCGAGGTTCCATGCCGCCAAATACGACTGGAGTGATTTTAAGATATCAACCGATCTAAAAATTTAGAATGCGCAGTAAATTTAGGGTAAAAGTGCACATAAGTTACAAATGCGCAGTTGTAATAATAATAATTTTGGAACATAATCTTAGTTTACAAGTCTCACTGTGTATTATTTATTGAGATATAGCTAAGAAACTGTCATTTACATGTCTCTTTTTGCTACAGATTGAAGTGTGTTCCGATTACTTCCGATCGTTGTATTTTTTATATTTATTTAGTAAGACATTGTTCTATCAAATACCTTAAGGCCATTTGTGCCCAATAATGCCAACTTGAAGAAATCATTGTTTTAATTCTTGCAAATTCTGGTCGCTGGTACCAAATTTCACTTAATCTGTGTGCTTATTCATGTGGGGTACTTGTTCAGCGAAAACCTGAAAAAAAATATTATTACCATCACAATAAAATTTTCGTCATTGTTAATGAATAATGGCTATTCTGGCAACGAGTTCAGTGAATGTTCTCCGTCCTGATGAAGCGTTTTAGGAAACACATATTTGCCAGCATTTTTGTCATTCTTTAAGACGCGGCTTGGATCTGAGGCGAGCGCTTACTTGTGACTCCAGTTCACTGTCCTATCTCCTTGGTTAAACATGTTATAACTGATATGAGAATAGGGGCCAGGAGGGGGTTTTGTTCCAAATTTGCAATTTATTTTTTTTCAGACGTACCAACATATCCCTGAAACGCGACGAGAAAAGGGCGACGGAGCTCGACCCCTACACATCGTTAGAAAGATCAACTTTGGAGCAACTACCAGCCTATGCAGGTACCCAGGCTGATACCAACACTCAACCACCGCCCATGAGGGAACCAGCGTATTACGACACCCAAGCGCCTGCAATGTCGGGCAGACCTCACGCAACCGGCGGTGCTGACGGTGGAGCAACGTACGAAAACCAGACGATTGCTGAGCAGAGGGAGAAAATGCGGAATGCGAAGTCAGAAAGGGTTCATAATTTGGAGCATGAGTATATGGACATTAAGGCCTAATTAGGAAATGTCCAAAGCCGACCGCACATGCCACGACTCAACCACTTTACTACTGGCTTGCGACTGGATGACGTCACTAAAGCATATAGCGTATAAAACGTATAGCTAATTAGCATAATCTGTGATGTCATACATGGAGAACGTATAAATATATTGAAAATGGATCAATATCATACTTCAAATGAGGAATCAACACCGTTATTTCTGAAATGCTTGCAGAATTGATGTGGCTATAATATATTTAACCGAAAAAACCCCAAAATGTTGTCTACTTTTCTGGAAAAAGAGGAAAATGTGAAATTTTGTGTACAAAGTGAATGGAGAGTTCTCCATGTTGGCAGCCATTTTGTGCGTGTACATTTGCCAATTTGAGGAGCCCATGAGGGGTGTAAATAAAAACTTTGAAAATTCATAACTTTTGAATGGATTATCCGATTTTGCTCAAATGTTCACAGTTTGTTCATCTTATTTTTCTTCATTTAATGATAGCAATTTAATGTTTGAGTGTAGTTCCTCTTTAAATGAAGTTAAGGCAGTTTGGGTTCTTGCAAATGGCAGATGGATTAGGTTACTTTGACGAGTATGATTTTTTTTTCTTTTTTTTTGTAAGTGAGCGCCCTGCGTGGTTGCCCTCCTCCCTGAGCTCTTAGTTATTTTCATTACAAAATATCAACCTACACGCAGTCTCCGTTCATCATCAGATACTCTAAAACTGAATGTTCCTCGAACAAGGCAAGGATGGGGTGATCGTGCCTTCTCAGTAATTGGACCAACACTATGGAACCGATTACCTTACCAATTAAGACAAATTGAATCAACAGAATCCTTCAAGTCACCTGACTTATTATCTTATGCTTTCTATTTTGTTCGGGAGATTCTCTCTCTCTGTCAAAAAAATGTTTGTTACTTTCTATTTTGTTCATGTTTTTACTATTTGTTATTTTGTTTTCCTTGTTTCTAAAGCGCCATGAGCACCTTATGGTGGACCTGTGCACTATATAAGTAGCCACCATTATTATTATTATTATTATTATTATTATTATTATTATTATTATGATAATGATGGATGGATGAATTTTGCACAAAGATATCAGTCAAGAAACTATACTGGATACAGAATCTACCCCCAACAATGATAACTTATGAAAAGAAGCATAAAAGGTTGGTGAATCAAAAATTGGATATTAAGTAATTACAAAAGTTATGAGAATTTCTGAAGATTTGAAATAATTAGCAAATTGGTGAAAATGTTTAAATATGTTGCCAATTTGATGATATCATGGATACATGTTTAACCCAAATTTCCTTTATATTTATGGTGCAAATTGGATTCATCATTTCTGCTGAAAGATATAAAGTTTGTATTAACGTAAACAACCAAATAGGGGCCCTGAATGACTTTCTTTACAAAATAAAAAGAAAAAATTCTCCTAATTGCTCACTATGTAACAAAGAGGAAGAAACCATGGTTCATATATTCTGTGATTGTGAAAAGGTCATTCCAGTCTGGCAATATCTTCTGGATATTATTGGTCAAAAGGATGTAAATTTTGGTAATGTGACTAATTTTAAAAAGATGTTCGGCATCTGCAGTGATAGATTTGTTACCTACTTATTTCTGCTGTTTAAGTATCATATCTATACTTGTAAATTTAATGACAATCTTCCCAACTTCGCCATATTCAGGTCTTTCGTTAAGAAGCGGAAAGAAATTGAATATAATTATGTTAGCTAAGAAGAGGAACAAATTGTCTTTACTATTCAAGAAATGGCGATTCGGGTTATGATTTTTATATACCTATGTATTGCACCTTCTGTACTTTGGAAATGTTTTTCTGCAGCCCTCGAACCTTATTTAGTTGCATGCACTTTTTCGTACTCAAGCTGGAAATCCAAGCTTATACTGTACATTGCTATGTCACTGTTTGCCACTTTTTATCTCTATCGTCACATTCTCTTGTTTACTTCATATTTTGTCATGCAATCTTTCGGATCATTTGTAAATATTGAGATTTGATATTTTATTTCTAATAAAAAACACAAATACAAAAAACAACCAAATTGGGGATCTACATATCTGTCTTGAAGATATCCTTTTAGCAAATCATTTTTTTTTTTGGGGGGGGGGTAAAGTGTTTTTTTAAGATTGATATGAATGTAATAAATGGTCAGTTGTACATCAAAGACGGTATCATTTGCCAATTTGTCTAAATATTATTGTAGGGTATAGATCGACTCTCCTCTTAAAGCACTCGTCGGTCGATGTTATAGTTGAGCACAAATTATGAATTTTTCAAGGATATCACGATCCCTGCCGCTGATGGGGTAGTTCAGATTCTAAACGATTTTTTTAAAGCTATATCCTTCCGATCGATCTCTTTTCTTTCCATTGCTGCCAGTCCGAGAGAGGGCGCGACCCCGAGAATTCACGGGCGACGTCTGGCCTTCTGTACGAAGATATGATCACGCCATCTACCGGTCGTACTCGTATACCACTAGGGCAGAGCAAATATTAAACCTTTCAGAATCTGCACTACTGATGGGGATTCGTGCGAACGGCAATTTTGGCGGAATACATGACGTACTAGCGGACAACTCTTCATTCAATCTGTGCATAAGATTGGAAAAGGCGATTTAGGTCAAATTTAGAATAACGGTTCAACATCATTCTTCTCAAAATAAATACAGAATCGTTAATGAAAGGGCATGCTATACTGAAGTGAAAAATACAACATTATGGTGATTTTTCTAAAAAAGGAGAAGATGTGGAATTTTGAATATAGAATTAATGAACAGTTGTCCGACATGATGTCACATATACCCATCAGCGATAGGTGTCGTCATATCTTTGGGAATTTGACACTTTTTTTAATGGATTCAATTCACAGCTTGATATTTTCTTCATTCAATGAGAACATGATTATTCCAAAGGTAGTTTCCTTTTCAACCTAAGGTGCCTTTTGCATTAAACATTTTTGACATGAAACTACCATGTGTCCAAAAAAATGACAACGGGGGTTTCAGGATTAATAACTTTCGAAAATGAATATGAAAATAAATGCGGTTTGGCATGTCAAACATATAACTATTCACCTATATCTGGTGAAAATTTTAGGAGATTTGCTTCAGTGGTTACAAAGAAATGACGCTTTTTGTAGCAGATGTCATAATTCGTTCTGCACAAGTTTGTGAGGACGGAGACGTGTAAAGCACAGTGGCTACTTCAACTTCCAATGGTTCACTGGTCAAAATGAATGTTACTGTTTTTGTTTTGGGTCTCTATCCTCACAAACTTGTGCAGAACGGAATTATGACATCCGATACAAAAAGCTTCATTTCTTTGTAACCACTCAAGCAAATCTCATGAAATTTTCACCAAATATGGATGAATAGTGATATATTTGACATGCCAAACTGCATCTATTTTCATATTCATTTTCAAAAGTTATTAATCCTGAAAGCCCCGTTGTCATTTTTTTGGGGACATATGGTATTTCTAAATCCCCTAGAAACTCGGCGAAAGTGGTCTTATGCGAATTGGCTACTTTTGGTCACGTGTGTTTACGTATGTCGTGCAATTATAAATTATTGTTTTTAAAGTCCTCAGCTTGACCGAATTTGCACATGCCTACACTATGCCTCAATCGAGAACTAAGTTGACAGAGAATACAGGTACAGATGATTGAAAATTACATTCAACTTCGCTATTGCACAAATTCATGTTAAAACTTTTTGTCCACCCCCTCCCAAACACGGCCGGGATCAATAACTTTGCGGGGGAGGAAAAACTTGATGACGACATGTTGTGTGCCGCTGTCTTGATTCACATCAGTGATTTACACAGTTTACTTATGTATATGACGAAAATAGTCCCTACATTGATACACAAAATCGCCAAGAATACAAAAATTAAAGCTCGTATGTGTCTGAAGAAGGATAAGCTCAGATAGTGAAAGATTTGGTATAATTAACATTTATGACACTCCGTCAAATAAAATTCCTTAAAATGTGATTTAAATTGTAAATTTGACTTTTACTCTTGAAACGAGTCGTCGTAATTTATTCAAGGCATAAATGACAAAGCAAGATAAGGTAAAGTAATTAATGAAGCGATCGTGATGAATAGCGCGTTTACGGAGAATGAATAGAATTTGTAGGAGGCGCAGATTCAATGAACAATGGTAGTGCTGATTGGTGAATAAATTAGCGATACCGGCAAATTCTGTTGAAAAGTGATCGCACTATTAAGTGTTTTCTGCCTGATTTATTCAATATAATTGATAGGATGTGCCTGAAACTATACCCATATCTATATTTCATTAGTTATCTAAGCCCATCATATATAATGTTTAACCGGATACAGGTTCTTGACAACTTATAGGCGATTTTATGCATCGATATAAGATCTATTTTTGTCAGGTACATATTAAGTAAACTGTGTAAATCAATGAAGTGAAACGAGACAACGGCACACAACATGTCGTCATCACCATTGTGATCACATTTCCACCCCCAGCATTGCTACCATCCAGGAAGGGGGCGGACAAATAGTATTTAGTGTTTTTTTTTTATTAAGGTAACGAGAGAGAATTCCACATTCGGTCATTTGTATTTGTGCTATATGTGTATCAAGCCCTCGATTGAAGCCTGGTTGATTTTGCTCAAGCTCTGGTCTTTAAGATTAAACTTAAATCGATAAATCATTAGTCAATTAAATCAATATTCAAAAGGCCGGTTCAAGTATCTGCAACCTATGTATATATTCATTTATTACATTGTTTTGATCTCACTTATGTGTAGAATCTGATAGTTGCTTCTATTAATTAATAGTTTGTCTTTCCTGAAGAATTAGCCAGATTTGATGAGGGGAATGTTGCAGAAAATTGTGTAGAGCAACCCAGTGCTGACATACAGCTATAACTAAGGCTGTGATAAGAAACTATGAACACGTAGACATGCATTGTACTGAAATGCGCTTCGCAGGCCAGCTCGTGAGGAAGTGATATGGCATCATAAATAATATATTTAGTAATATAATGAAATCTATTTGAAAAAAAAATAAAAATGAAGCACATGTCATTGGAAATCATGACTCTCTTCATGTGCACACGTGCTAATCCAGAATAATTATTATAGAAAATACTTTTGTTGCAACATCCACTTTTATGATCTTGTAAGAATAGTACTCTGCTTTTGCAAAAAAAGGTTAAAGAAAAAAAAATGTTTATTGAGCATGCAGATATGGTGAAAAGCTACCCCCTCCCCCCCCCCCCCAAAAAAAAAAATAGAAGAAGAAGAAAATGCACCCAGGCTAGGAGGGGAGTGCAGTTGCACTCTCCCCACCACTTCGTCACATGTTTCAACAATGCAGTTTGATCTTACATTTTCTAAAGTCATCCAATTTATGTATGGTGGGGTGGCGAAGTGGTGAGAGAGTTCAACTGCACTTCCCTTCTGAGCCTGGGTACATTTATTTATTTATTTTATTATTTTTATTTATTCATTTATTTATTTTTTTTTTTTGGGGGGGGGGGGGGTAGCATTTAAGTACAATGTATGTCTACATGTTCACATGAGTATATATTGCATGATAGTTTCGCTGGTCGAATGCTACATGCTTTCGGGGCCGCTGCGTTGGTCTATTTCTATGTTTGGATAGATTATTTGATTCCGTAATGCTTTGAGATATGACGGATCCTAAGCAAGATGACGGAAGGGTTGATCAGAACGTTAGCTCTAATTAAGGTCCGTTCTAGAAGTAGCGTTGTGTCGGTGAATACATTAAGCATTGCCAACGTTACAAGAGGACGGTATAATGAGTAGCGTGCCCTGATGAGAAACGTATTCCTGGCGAGGACCGTCCTGAAATAACGAACTCAACCTTAGCGGCCCACTAGAGTTTCCCGCGCTTGATAAATAACATCCTCATCAGCCCTTCCGTCCTCTTGTTTGGGTTCCGTATTCTTAGTTTAAAAGATATCGAAAGGGTCGCTTCTTCTTCTTCTTCGTTTGATTTGGTTGGCAATCAGTCATCATTGACTATTTTCGCCATAAAATGTCGTATTTATATCACTTTTTAAATATGCATACATACAAATAATTTTTTTTATCCGTGCAATTTTTTAACATATATATTTTTTAATCAGTAAGGAGAAAATTGGATAATAAGGATCCTAAACTAAAAGTTACAGATACAAGGTACCCTGCCAGCTCACTGTAAACTTTATAAATGCTTTTTAAATAGTGTAGTTGTGAGTAATACTAACTTTAAATTCAAACGAAAATCAATCTTTCAAATGAACTTAATGTAACAGTATGTTAAACCCAGATTTTATAGCTTTGAGGTATGGTTGGTTAGAGAATATAATTAATCATTTAAGCATAACTGCAATTCATGCACTGTCGAGACAATCTATTCAAACTTGCATCAATGCTGTGTGCGAGCTAAGTTGTTTACAATGCAAGTGGAGGCGCCGTCGTGTAGTGGTTCTGACTCTCGCCTTTCAACCAGAGGGTCGTAGGTTCGAATCCCACCTATATATGGTGTCAATTTCCTTCAGCAAGAAATTCATCCACATTGTGCTGCACTCAACCCAGGTGAGGTGAATGGGTACCTGGTAGGAGTTTTTTCCTTGAAATGCCAAGTGCGCTAATAAAGTGGCTGCCGGGCTAAAGCCAGGGTAATAATGCTGCAATTGTAGAGCGCTTAGAGAATTATAATGAAGAGTTGATAAGCGCTATATAAAAGCTGTGTATTATTATTATTATTATTATTATCTCATAAAAAAAATGCGTTGTGTTTTCAGAATGATGTTATCAAGCACTATATACAACGCAAATTCTTTTCATTTTGAATAGCTGATTGTTTAGTGCCCCTCGCACACAGCATTGATTCACATTTGATTCAAATTTGAATAAACTTTGTCGATGTGCAAAAGCAGTTTTCTGCTCTTAAATTTGCCCTGGTTAGTTTTTTTCCTGTTTTTGTTTGGCATGATTTCCTTCTGGGAATAACAAAGCGCAACAAAAAAAAATCACGGTGAAGAATATTTCATATACCCTCACATGACGGTGAAAGCTGGTTTTCGTAGACGATTTGTTAGCAAAGCCCCTAAATATCTAACTGCCTATTGGATATCCACCTCTTGCAATCGAAGACTAATCTTTGATTCAAAACTGTCCTTGAAGATCATTAGTTTCTGCTAAATACTTCAGTAAGATTTGTATAAATAAACGTCGTAAAACAGATCTGCAAACTCTTAGAAAGTTGAAAGGGTAAAGTCACCGAGCAGCTTGCCAGAAATCGTTACCGACACGAATAGTTTGCCAAAAAAGTTCACCCACAAACTAGGCAACATTGCCCAAACGACCGGTTTGCGAAATGAATCGACTGTGACTTTAGTGATCCATGAAAAGTACAAATAAATCATTTGGTCGTTGAAAAATTGTTTATAAGAAAAGGTTAAATCTCTTTTAACTATTTTTTACATGTGGCATTACCATTCTATCATCAGCCCTCCTCATAAAATATACAGTGATACGTTTTCAGATTTCGCCTTCCCCCACCCGACCCATGTTACGTTTTATTAGCTCAATCTCTTGTTTTCCTCCGCCTTTTCTGCCAATTCATATCATGCAGTTTAACCCTATCATTATTCCTCATTTGTACTTCTCCTGAATTCAATCTTGTCTGTGTAGACATTCTTTTTCTTTTACAGGTATACGCACGTTGGTTTTACTTTTGTTTCGTCACTTACAGTATTTCCGTGTCTCGTGTATATAGTTTTAGTATCCGTTGTTTTGTGTTATGTTATGTTTATTATAGGTGTACTTTGTATTGTTTCTGGCCATTTTTTCTCTTTCAAAGAAACTTTATTTACACCAATTTCCTTTATTTAAATTTTCCGATGTATTTTAACTTGCAGTATTATTTTGCGTGTGGTTTATCACTTACAAGCTCTGCTATTCAGGGAAATCCCTCCGTTTCCAATGTGTCATGCTCCTGTTTATCTTGAATATAGCAGAAATTACTTTTTACGTTGGTTTCAGGTGATGTAACTTTTGGTTACTGGTTAGTTTGTTATATGTTGGAAAAGAAAATAAACTATTATTTCAATTTAATTGAATCATTCTCCCTAACAATGGAAAGAATACCAGGAAATGAAAATAGTAAAAATTCTTGACAAAAGTGAAGTTAGACGTACACTCTAAAACTAAAGGGGCACGTGGGCGTTTCTCAGGTAAGAACGTGCGCCTCATTCCGTAAGAATTGCACAATATTATGAACAACATTGTGCACAAAACCTACCCTGCATGCAAGCGTCTTTCCTTTTGCCCAATACTGAATAAAGGTTTCAAAACGATCAAGAGGCTGTTTAAACTTGTTTCACTTCACTACACTCTTAAAAATATCAATGCAAAATGTAGGTGACGTCATTACAATGTGAACACTCGCATACCTTCGTTAAGGTGTGGTCACACCGGCCGGGTGGAGCTGTAGCGGTCCTTTAGCGTAGTCTGCAAGTACAGACCCCAGGCTTCTGTGTGAGCATGATACAGAGTATGCAACCTTTCACTACGTCACACACTGCATCGTATTTGCCTTACCCTAGGCTGTAGAAAGGAACAATGCTCGATGTGATGTAGGAGGTGTTGCTCAAAGGTTGCAAGTGATCGCAAGTTGCAGTTGATCGGAATACGCCAATCAAAATCATTGTTTCATGTGCGTCTTGTTCAATGCGCACACCGCGTGCGAATAAAAATGTGCGCTACAATTTCCAAAGTTGCAGTTAATTTGCAGTTGATTTTGAGCAAAGCCCCTAAAGTCACACAATGCATACCCTATATCACGCTCTGCACAAGCACACATCGAATCACTAGGGTCTCTTGCTAAATGACCGATATAGCTCCGTTTTACTTGAACAAATCGGAAACTGGGCATTTTGTAACCATGTTATTTACCACATGTGAATTACATGATTTTCACATTTGGACAATGTTAAGGATGATATGCCCACTTTGGGCATGAATTTCCCCCAAGTTGCTCAGATACATAAAATATGTGCATGGAGGAGGGATAGACATAGTTAAACAAACTAAAATCAATAATGTGTAATAACGATTACAGTGCGTTTAATAAGCTGCAAAACATTTGCATTTGAGGTATTTCCTGAATCCTAAAATCTCGTATATCACTTTGAATACACATCGAAATTTTGCGAACTCTGATACACCAGAAGCCTGAAACATGACTAACAATTTTGCAATTAAACGTATATCTTTGGTATAAATTTTGCCATAGACTTGTACGAGAAATATTAATCGTAAGTTTCACTGCATCTTTTGTGTAACAGGCCCCAGATAAATACCTCAATATTATTTTCAATATTCTCCTGGGCATTTGTAGAATAAAATGAGGAAACAAAACTGTCAGTCAATGCCATTTATACGCTGCACTTCAATGAAAACCGCAGTTAGTGTTTTAGATACAGCTTTTAACAGTCCACCCATTTTATTAGGGATACACGATTCAGAACTTCACTGAAGAGTCGGTAAATTTCAAAGGTAAGTAC
>BQKZ01013048.1:1971-12400 GCA_036244855.1 Temnopleurus reevesii | reverse complement strand
ATGGTTTTTGTTTTGTACTTTGTAATTTGTTGTCGTCCACGATAAGCTAGTTAAAAGTCAGAGTTCAATTATACAAGTGAGTCACATGATTTACTTTAATTTCTGAATTCGTATGCTTTATTGAAACATAAAAAATATTGCTTTGAGGTATGGGTTAGGGCTATGTTGAAATGAATTTTTTTCTACCATTTGTTTGTCGCCCGTGATCGATAATGGTTCATAAATTTAAATACTACTTTTCCGAATGAAAATCGTTAAATTAACAAGTGTACCTAATGCTGATAAGGAAAACATAAATCATTGTATTGCAACTGTGAAGTAAAATTACGGACGAGGTTCGAGATGCGCTGTTGGAAAGAAATCTAAGTTTACGGACACATAGCATAAATATGGGGAATCTATTTCCATATCGAGTCATATTACTGAAAAGAGTGTTTTATTATCTAAAGAATGAAACCTCATTTGTTTACATAGGTTATTTCACAGCTGAGTAATTCCCTTTGAAGTTTAAATAAAGTATGGACGCAAAAGCTGCAAAATCAGTAATTGGTCTAATGTAGTCACGTTGTTAAACTATGGATTTAAATGGATACAAGCCTGTGAATGAATAGATGAATAAAATAAAGAATGCTCAATGCTAATCAACTTGTAAAGATGTTTATACAATGACTGGTAACAATCTAAAAATTTCATCTGAAAAAAAGGCTCATATATTCATTATTTCACTCTTTAATGAATCGTTTCTCCCTATTCTTGCATCAATTTTATCCATTCAAAACCACATTTTAATGGTGACACTACAGTAAGTCAATTACAAATTATTTGCATCTTTGTCGTCACTCTAAGCAGAATGACAGCGGATTTGGACAATGAAAACAACTTCCATTCAAGCATTCATATAAGCTAGATACACGTAGAAGAAATGTCCTCCCTCTTCTTCTGCGGACATATGTGGCACGCTTATTACACACATTCAGTGAATGAACGTTGAAGCTACTTGTCTTTGTGTTCATGAAGCTATTTTAAAGATAGAATACTACTTTTGCGAGCTAAAATCTGACGTTCTAAGAATTTAATGTTACGATAAAGGGTCCAAATGACCATAATCTATAGCCAATCAAGTAAGCTCGAAGATGGCTATACAAGATGTATTTCAAGTTATTTTAACAATACTTGAATTTCGCAGCCGGCCAATTATTACACCGTGCGTTCAATATTCAAAATGGCCGTTGACCGCTCGTTGACCAATAGCGCAGGAGTATCTGTTAGTGCGTGTTCCGCATGGTGTGGCATGCATACTGTACGTGCTCTTACAAGGTTGTGTGTGTGTGTATGTGGTAATGTGCTTGGAGTATCGCGATACCGTTGGTGTGAAGATGAATTATGATAGAATAGATTTTTATTTGAATTAAATATTGACATATTTGAGGAACTGAACAAGTTGTAGGCATAACCGTAATGTGTGCAAATGTAGTTTTCTACCTTTAAAGACTTGAATGAAGTGTTTATTCCTCTTTTTTTTTTTACTTTGCCCATATACTTTCTCCCTTCTGCTCACAGTTCGTGTTTTGAATACAAACCAATTTATGCCAACAAAGTGAGGCAACTAATATTATTCATTTTTTTCCATTTATTACAGCTCCCCCAATCAAGAGAATGCAAATCCCGCATTAGCTTAAAAGTCGTTCATTTACTGATAGAGCGTTTTAAAAACAATCAATCAATTTGGCCATTGAACTTGCATGCGGTTTAAAGCCCATGCACGCTCTAGGGGATTTGTGATTAAAATATACAGTTTCGTACAGTTGTTAATTCGAGGGCAGTTGATGTACCATCTAAAGCGGGTGCGTATACATGTATACTGGGCTGTAGTGTGTGTGTACTATTCTTAAATATCTAATATCATTGAAGGGATTTGTTTTCATGCAAAAAGCAATCCAATATCATTCATTTGAGTTAATATGATTGGTTTATAATGGCAAGTGTACGAGAAAATATGCATACAAAATCATTTAGATTGGAATCAACATGTACACTGTGCATCTTAAAACGAAAATGTTTGATAATTTAATTATTTTGTTATTTATCATTTTTTTATAATTTTTTTATTTTCCATCCACGTGGTGGAGGCGCCTTGGTGTATTGGTTCTGACTCTCGCCTCTCAACCAGAGGGTTGTAGGTTCGAATCTCACCCATGGCGTTAATTTCCTTCAGCAAGAAATTCATCCACATTGTGCTGCACTCAACCCAGGTGAGGTGAATGGGTACCTGATAGGCATTCTTCGAAATGCCATGTGCGCTGGTGTACGCTGGGCTAAAAACAGGGTAATCATAATGTAAAGCGCCTTGAGCACTCCGCAAAGTGGATACGTGCTCTGTATACCGTAAATTGCATATAATATCATTATTATTATTAGAGTGAAAATTCCACTGGAAGACATCGAAAAAGTAAACTCGACATTAGTTGGTGGGTCTAGAGAACACCGTGAACATGGTTTATTTTGTCATATTCTAAATTTAATTTCAATAAGATTCCATCTTCTCTAAAGCCCATCTCACACCTTTGCGTTTTAGCCTGCGTCGGTCCAGCTTCTTTTTTGTTTCTTTTCTTTTTTTATTGTTGACACGGATCATACGATGGACTGACTTTCGGCGCACGCTCCTTGAGCGCAAGCCGCACGGCAGTCCACCATCTGATCAGCGTATAGCATACTGTGCGCATGGGGAGGGGGCGTTTTCAATTTTCAAACACGCTGGGCAGACGCAGGCTAAAACGCAAGGGTGTGAGTCAGCCTTAAAATGTCAAGTTACGCACTGATTACCTTCCAAATGAATCTGTAACGGAACATGAATGCTTCGTTTAAGAGGGGAACCTTAGCATACCCTCTCCATTAATCAGGATTGGATCAACCGTGGAATCAAGTGTATTCATTATTTCGCATTCCGTAATGGCAAATCAATTAAGGGGTAGACTCGCGCGGATAATCAGACATTTCAGTTTACAGTTATTGAGTATGCTGGTAACTGGGTTTTCGTATGGATATTGAAATTGAAAATTGCATGAATTTGATTACAAGGGTTCCTGAAGCAGTCAGGATTAATAAATTAAATAAGCCACTACCGGGTGTTTACTCGGATGGGATTATATCCGATTGGATTAATTAGATATTATGAATATGAAATGGGGTGAATCTCTCCCTAGAAAGTTAGGTCAAGCAGTAAAGACCGATGTAAACTACGACAAAGGATAATGTCTCATTCTCTTGAAAACGATGGGAACATGCTCATCGAAACGTCGAGAGCGGGTAGGACCATTCACATTTCCAAGAAAGATAATTCGTTGTACCGTGAAGCATTATTCTTATCATTGTTCCACGAGTGAAACCTTCAAACAATAGATACTGTCCATTTTAAAACGATTAAGTTATGTTAAGTTAAGTTGGCTGCCAATTATTTATTAAAATGGAAATAATCTTCACTACGTCCAACATTGGGGGACGAAACACCATTATCTTTCTCATCATGTCATCATCATTCTCATCATCAACAATAACAACATTCTCACTACCTCGAACATCATTACTATCTTCATGAGCATCATCATTAACATTACTACCAACAGAGCCATCTTCATCATTAACATCACTACCACCATCAACAGCTCAGCAGCATCATCAGCAGCATCGTCATCACCATCATCCTCACCATAACAACCTTCATCATCATCATCAGCAGCAGCATCATCATCATCATCATCATTATCAGCATCACCACCAAAATCATCACCATCATCGTCATTATCATTATCTATAATTCCCATCAATCTTCATCATCACTATCATCATCTCCATCCCTATCATCATCACCATTAAGATAATGATGATGGTGGCCTTTTGTATAGAGCGAATCTCCGCCTCAGCTGGGCGCTCATGGTGCTCAAATTACTCAAAATAATGTCTCACAGATTCCAATGTCCTAATCAGTGATATGGTTTATCTTTCAGTCCAAGAACTCCCATTAGCAGCATCATCGTATCATCATCATCACCATTTTTATCATCAACATCACCACCAGCATCATAATCATCAACATCATCATCATCATCACTATCATGATTGTCATCACCATCATCACCATTAACGTCACCACCATCATAATCAACTCGGCATTATCATCAGCAGCATCATGATCAGCAGCATCATCATCAGCAGCATCATTATCATCATCCTCACCACCACAACCTTCATAATCATTATCCTCTTCTTTATCACCATCGACATCCACATTAACATCATGGATCAATCAATCTAGAAGAACAAGATAACAATGCGTATAATTGACAAGATAAGATGCATACCTCTATGAAAGATACTTTGAAACAGAGTATGCTGGAATTGAAGAAGGGAAAACGTCTCATCAGTATATTATATTTGAATAGTTGAAGTTCATAGGAGCGTATCTATATGCCTTCTTTGTCGTTGTGAGAATGCTTTTAAATTGAACACGATATAAACAATTTTCGAAAAATAAAGTCGAACACAATTTCAATGGCTCTTTGCAATGCTATTCAAATCGTAACCGGCTTGCATTGTTGTGTCCGCAGAGTTCTATTCACCAGTTCACGGCGAACGGATCTATTCTCCTTCGACCGACTTTATTTTTCGAAAATAGTTTATATCGTGTTAATTGTTTTGTTTCTTACTGTGTCCGCTGGAAAAAGGGAAATATCAATACATATTTGAATCGCAGTTAATTTTTCAATTCAGCATTATTATGAGAATGATATACTGCAATTAACTTATTAGTTACAAATAGGGAAATCACGGAATATTGTCAAATACCATAGGACACTTTACATATGGCATTAAGGAAAATAAATACCTGAAGTAAACGGCATCTATCATTTGTCAAACGAATCAAATTTTATTTTCAATTAGAGCACATTTCATTAACTTTATTAAATTTCATACTGGGCATTATCACAGAAATTATCAGTCATTGAAAATACTTATACATTCATATCTACCGGAGACAAAGGATCAAGCTAAAATCATGATGACAGTAATAACAACAAAAAATAAGAAGAATAACAATACTAATACTTGCAGAATACATAGAGTGCTCACGCCGCTTTGCATTATTGTGACACCGGCTTCAGCTCGTGTCCACCAGCCCTCAAGCATTTCAAGGAATATACCTACCAGAAACCCAACCACTTCACCTGGATTGAGTGCAGCACAATGTGGATTAATATCTTACTAAAGGAAAGTAACATCATGGTGGTATTTGAACCAACGACCCTCTAGCTGAAAGGTGTTAACCCTAAACCACGGCGCCTCCAAACTTGTGATCAACTGCATTCATGATATGACCTTTTGTACAATAACATATTCGTAGGTACATCGATCGGGCCGTCATTGAAAAGGGCATAAATCTGGTATTAATGAAGATTAAATCAATTAATCTTAGCAAGTGGTTACTAATGTGATTATCTGTCAAAATCACGATACATTAATCAAATTTACGGGGGAACACGTTTCCATCCATCAATCCCTTACTCATTCGTGAAGATGCTACACAGAATGTTAAGAGCACACAACTTGGGATGTTAATTATTTTGAAGTTCAAAGACGCATACCTGCTTTATACCACGTTTTGGCAGTCCACGGCTCTATCTTTAGCGACAGTATCTAAACACGAGGCATGTTTGTTCTGTCAAGACGGCGGTGCATGGGCCTGCATTAGTTTGCTTGGGTGCTCTCAAATAGATAAATAGTAGCTCCTACGTTGATAGAACGCAATCCTTTTAACGCGATGCCTTTTTAGCAGACTCTCAAGAGATTCCAGTCTTATGTCTCGGTCGCGTCATTGAAGTTAAAGAGCAAATCCAGAGAATAAAACGGTGAAAGAAAAATTAGATGTTCGGAAGAAAAAATTGAGGAAAGTCGCACTACTAGTACGAAAATTGTGAGCATTTGATGAGTCAGACATGAATAACTGGTGAAAAAGATGAACGTCGCCATAAATTGGCTACTTTGGCAACTTGGCGAAGTTTAGGTTGCACTTCTAATTGTTCATCAGTTGTTTATTAACTCTGCAAAGCCTTACTTTTATTCCGAAATCCCTTTTCATGGCAACTTTCTCTCAAATAGATAAATAGTAGCTCCTACGTTGATAGAGCCCGATCCTTTTAACGCGATGCCTTTTTAGCAGACTCTCAAGAGATCCTGTCTATCTTGTGTCTTGGCCGCGTCATTTGAGTTAAAGAGCAGATCTAGCCAAAACACGATATAAATCATTCCCACAAAAATAAAGTGGATAATGGACAATAGAGCCGTACGCCGTGTATTAAACTGTGCGGAAAAAACAAGAACAAGCTATTTTCGATTTCAATATCATTACAGAGTATCATTAAATTGGCGTTCGACTTAATTTTTCGGAAATAGATTATTTCTCGTGTTCCAATAGACTTTTTTTTCTCAATGGTGGCAGAAACATTAGGATATGCGGAACAAAACAAGAAAATTAGACTAGTAGTAAGAAAAGTATAAACTTTTGCTGAGTCAGACATAAAAACATAAAAGACCTGGTGAAAAAAATGAACGTCATCAAAAATTGTCTACCTTAGCAACTTTGTGACGTTTTGGTTGCATATTTTACCATTGCTTGTTGACTCTACAAAACCTTACGTTTGTCCAAAATATAATTTCATGGCAACTTTTAAAATTACTATTTTTATGATAAATAATTTTTTAATGTTTCGCTTATAATCACTTGATGGCTTCCTGTGTAGCCATGACGTCACCAAAGTTGCTAAAGTTGTCGATTGGTCTAGAGTGATTTTGATTGCTTTCAATAAATGTTCGTATCATCGAAAATTCATAAATTTCTTATTATTTGTCCCATTAAACTTTCGTTAGATATCAACGCTCTTCATTTTGGAAAATTCACACTCTCTTTCACTTTCTATTAAATGTCTTTCAAATGCAACTTATCAAGAATGTAAAGTTCATGTAATGTTTCGAATTGATTTGAATTGAATCGATTATTCCTGCAGTTTCATTCTTTCGCATAAAAAAGGTAAATGTGATACAGAGTGCAAAACGACACCAGGTAACATTATAATTCTCTGTACATTGGCACCTATAGCGTAGCATTTCCCAAGGATATGCTCAAACCAGATGACTTCAAGGACAAGTTCGCTAAACCGCACCCGAGAAATGGTAATCGACCGTGCGAAAAGTCGTGCCCTCCTCTACGAACAGCTTTAAGAAACATAACTTGAAACAAAACCCAAGTACCTGTTTCACAACGATTGTCGTAGAGGTACGCACGACTCTACGAAGGACTGGTGACCCTTTTCTGCTCTCAAGTGCAAGGGAGCTAAACTTCTACACTGCGGCGGGCCGGTTTAACCCATCTCGTCCAATGCCATCTCGTCCAATGCCATCTAGTCAAATGACTGTTTCGTCCAAACGCGCTTCGTCTAACATTACGTCGTCCAATTACCGTTTTGTCCAATATTCCTTTCGTCCAATAGCCGCTTTGTCCAATGGCCATTTGGGCTAACATCACTTCGTCCAATCTGGACAATCCAATGATTGGACAAAGTGACACTAAACAAAGCGTTAATTGGATGAAGTAGGACTAGACCAAATGATGATTGGACGAATAGGCAATTGGACAAAATGAAGATGAAACATATTGTTATTGGACGAAATGGCTATTGGACGAACGGGATATTGGACAAATTTGTTACTGTGAGGTGTTTCACCAAGATAAGAAAGACTTTACGCACGACTTTACGTTTGACTGGTATCCCTTTTTGCGCTGAATGCGCGTACTATTATGAATGATTTAATACGCGCAAGAAGGGATACCAGTCAAACGTTAAGTCGTGCATAAAGTCATTCTTATCTTGGTGAAACACCACCCGGACAAAGCGGCAAGTGGACGAAATGTTTATTGGACGAAATGTTTATAGACGAAGTAATGTTGGACGAAGCGCGTTTGGACGAAACAGTCATAGGACGAGATGGCATTGGACGAGATGACAATTTACCGGCGGGCCCTCCATACACAACGGCTCCTACCGAAATACATGACGTAACAATAGTACAGCGATAATGAAAAGTGCTCGGAGTTGCGCAATTAAAAGAACTCATTCCCTGCTTGTATTTCATCACCTCACATTGCCAGGGCTACATCTGTAACCAGACGATAGAGGATGGAAGATGCAGTCGGAACGTAGGAAAGAGGATTTAGGGATAAAGCCTGCCCGGGGCGTAATAGGTTTACGACGAGAGATTACTACCCCAGGATGTGTGAGATGAGAGATAAAGACTTTCAATTGCGAAGCAGGGAGGTCTATAGCCGGTCACACCAAGAAAATACCAAGTTTACGAAAGTTACGATACCCGAAACACCACAAAATGATGGCATCGGTGCAAGGAGTTCCTAAAGACCTAGCGAATATGTTTTAAGTGGCTGGCCTTTATGCAATTATTACTATTATAGGAATTCCCAATCAAAACGAAATGGTATATCAAGTCAAGAAATATATTGCTTGGTTGTCTTCCACTGACTAACTCAAGCAAATTGCCCGATCCGATTTTCTCTTTGAAAAAAAAGTCATTCGCATTTTAAAACTTACACAACAATGAATCATTTTTTTTTCTTAGCAGTAAAGCATTTATGTTGGTTAATTACGTTATATGTGTTTTAATTTTCAACTGTTTTTTCCATTATTTTTTCTTATTCATACTGTTGATTTCCATATCATTCTAAGTTTTAATTCTAACCTTTTAAAATGTGCTCTTATATTCAAACATAACGTAACTGGATAAATCGTGATTGAAGAGGAAGTAATTAGCTCTTAATCCTTAGATAAAAAGGTCATTACTTTATTATACAAAATAATTAAGTACTAATTTGCAAACACACACTTGAAAACAAGGGAAGCTGTGAAAGTTGAAATATATAAGAAAACGAAGAAACTATTGTAAATCGAAACATTTTTTTTATATTTTCACAACAGCCAGCATCATCCATGACAGAAAACAAAGAGCGCTTAAAAATTTATTTTGTTTTGTTTTGTTCAGTTGTCTATTATTTTGCTATTGTTTGTCTATTTCTTTCTTCTTTTTTTTTACTTACATGCATGTCAAGCTTTCCATTGTGTGACAGTGGTCTTGGCATGCTGACTATTAAGAAGAGAGAATCGCACATTTGTGAGAGGTGCCGAAATGTGAGGAGAAGAATTGATTGTATAGAAGGCGGTAATTTGATATTCCTTAATAGAAAGGCTATCGCGCCCTCGATTCTTTTATTATTCGGGCATCTGTTAATGGGTTTCGTATCGCGGCTGGTTTTGTGAAAATCTAGTGTTCCATTTTACAATCATTGTTTCATCTTCCCGTATCGAAGCTTCCTTTGTTTTTTAAATATACGCTGCTGACATGTTTTTCTTTCTGTTTTGTTTACGATTACACATTCTAGTGAATTACATGAGAGATATCACATTATACTTGCAGTTGCATAATTCGAGTAAATTAACCATAAAAAATATGCATAGAGATAACAAGTGAAAAAGACACCATATTGCTTGTAGTATGTATACATTTATGGTTTATTTCGTATTATCAAATCATTCTAATTACCATTATCATCCTTATAATTATCATCATTATACAATAATTTGTGATTGAGGTGGTAATTTGATTATTTGGGCATCTTTTAATGAGTTCCGTTTCGCAACTGGTGGTAGTTGATTTTGTGAAAATTGTAGTGTTATATTTTACAATTATTTTTCCTTCTCATATTCTTTAAATCATTAAATGCTTTGATAGAATACACATCAAAGCACATTTATTATTTTGGCATATATTAATTCATTAAATCATGTTGATTCATGGCTGATGGTAGCTCATTTTTGTACAACAAATCTGAATACTGCATAGTCATCAACAGTAAATCTGACCTCAAGATGTATAGCTATCTGCAGCATATCTGAACTTAAGATGCATAGCTATCTGTAGTAGATCTGAACTTAAGATGCCTAGCTATCTACAGTAGATCTGAACTTAAGATGCATAGCTATCTACAGTAGATCTGAATTTCAGATGCATAGCTATCTGTAGTAGATCTGAATTTAAGATGCATAGCTATCTACAATAGCTCTTAACTTAGAATGCATAGCTATCTACATGTACAATAGTTATGAACTTAAGATGCATAGCTATCTGCAGTAGATCTGAACTTAAGATGCAAAGCTATCTGCAGTAGATCTGAACGTAAGATGCAAAGCTATCTACAGTAGATCTGAACTTAAGATGCATAGCTATCTGAAGTAGATCTGAACGTAAGATGTATAGCTATCTACAGTAGATCTGAACTTAAGATGCATAGCTATCTGCAGTAGATCTGAAC
>BQKZ01013047.1:0-12459 GCA_036244855.1 Temnopleurus reevesii | reverse complement strand
CCACTCCTACCACCACTACCAGTCTACACCTACACCCACAACATTCAATTCTCTCATCTACCACTCCAACTACCACCACCAGCCTACACCTACACTCATACCTCTATTATCTACCACTCATACCTTCAGTGTGAGTCTACACCTACCTTCCCAACATTCAATTATCCCATCTAAAATTTCCTGAAATAATGAGAAATTGTATGAAATTTGTCTCTCGCCTATACTTTTGTAAACGAGTGACATCAACATAATGTTGAATCAATGTTGATAATTTCATTAAACTCCCTTTTATCATTTTCTTCTATTCTTCTTATCACATCAATTTAGCAAATGCACATACATCTTTGGAAAAAGGCCACGTATAGATCGATTTCACGTTTGACATATATTTTAAATACATACTTTCATTACAATTATTTCATACAAAAACAAAACATACACATGTAATAAACAAAACGTTTTCTTCAGTTTGCTAAAATCATTATAAAATAAAACCCTTAAAAATAATGTTCTTCTTCATCTGAAGACTTGCCAATGAGTCAAACTATCCACATTTCCCCCCTTTTGAGGGATGCCCTTCCACAGACTCTGAAAACTTCACAAATCACTTCCTTCAAGGGTAACCATAAGTCTTATTTACCTAACGGTGCTATTTGAATTCACATCACCTTGTCCTTCATTAATTTGCTCTGAGCACCTTGACCACCTAATGAGGATGGAAAGTGCGCAATAAACAATCCATTTATCATCATTATCATAATCAAATCTATGATTATAACATACATGTATTCAGTTATCTCTTGAGAGTACCACCATAAACAAATGCCAATGAAGAATTCAAAACACAACATAATAATGCATTGCACCCATCTTCTGGCAAAACACAGTTTTAATCCCATGTATGAACTACATGTATCTATTGTCCTTATGTTTTGCCAATGATGCACATAAACATAATTTCCAATATTTAGGAGTGTTGCAAGGAAGTTGAAACTGATTGCAAATCAACTTCTAATCAGTTGCAAAATAAGACATGCATTTTCATTCACTCACGGTCTGCGCTTCTAAAAAGACTCACATAAAACAATGATTTTGATTGGCGCATGCCGATCAACTTCCTACTAACACCCCCTCTCTGAACTTGGTCTCTTGGTCTTCTGAAATTATATGATAGTAGACAGGTACAGGTGCATTTGAAATAAGTCATTTTTAAGGGTAATGAATTTAGGTTTACAAGTTGGAAACAAATGGGTTTACTAATAGATGCACATCTTATTCATACTCTGTACACAATACAGAATAATTTTCCTGGTATCGCTTCGCAATTTGCTATAAATTTTTGCATAATTGCAACACAAAAGACTTTTTGTTTAGCTAAGTACCTTTTCAAATAGAACCATACTGTAAAATGTTAAAAATGCTTTGCCAAAGTCTAAAACTACTGATCAAATGCAAAAAGTAAAATTATTCCCTGCAGAAAGTCATTCTTGACAACCTGAAAACTAACCCGAGGCTTGGTTGACATAGCAACAAACAATGTATGCTAACTGGATTTCAAATTTTGTAAATCAATTGTTACTAGCACGTAACTACACTCATTGGCAACAAACATACATAAAGTTAAATCTATTATTAAACCTACCTACTTCAATAGAAGCATGTTCAATGTACATTCAATGAAAATCTTGTAAATGCCTGAATTCATGAATTCATTCCTTTCAATGAAGTTACAATAATGATCCGGCATGACTGCATTTACCAAATCTTTAATGAATTGAAAGATGCAGCCTCGTTGAACAAAGTATCTCATCTTTCAATGAGTAAAAATACATGTCAATTGTTTAAACCAAACAAAGGGAGCGAATGGTAAGGAAACATTATTTGAAGGCTATTATTTGAGGGCTATTTGTGAGAAGACGATATATCGCAATATCGGCAATATCAATGCTGACGTCCATCGGATAACAGAAAATGCAATGTCGTGCAGCACTAACAGAAGTGAATCACACTATGCTATCACTGCCCCTGAAATAACCTTTCAGGGTAACCTTATCATTCATCATTCTTCAGATGATATTGATGTTCTTGATGAGAGAAACTCTAGAAATTTAGCCAAAAAAAATGTAAGCATACCAACAGCTTCCAACATGTGAACATTGCAGTAGAAAGCAGTGGTTCTTCAGAAAGGATTAACATATGACTCTGGTATGTCCAAGAGCTCACAAGTAAAAGAGCAAATATCCAAACACACCATGCTGCTCGTTTGAAGAATCCCATAGAAATTGATATCTGGCAAGCTCCACAATACATGATCCACAATGTCGCTTCAGTTCATCAATCCTAAAACCCGGTTTACAACATCTGGACACAGTGACGGCTGCTGCAAGGGTGAGCATCGGGATTAGAATAGTTCAGTGTTTGTTCATCAGCTCCTTGAGTTTCAATTTTCAAGGAATGCTACAAACTCGGTGAGTTGAGCTATTTGTTGTTCACTGGGTACAGGAGCTTCTTTAGATGGTGCTGCAGTAGAGAGAGGAAGAGACAAGATGACAAAATGACGAGTGAATAATGAAGTTCTGATTTACTTTTGGGCTTGGAAAATTACTGTGTTTATTTACTAGAATGCACTCCCTAAATGCGAAATTAAAGCAGATATTGACGTGCTGTCAGTGAATGAGGAAAAACAATATCAAATCGGATGATCCATTTTCAATTTTCAACGTTTGCATTCCCAACTGTGATAGGCATCCTTGAGTTGGCAACTTTGGCAAGTCACCATGGAGAACTCCCTATTCACTTTATCCATGAATCTATTAAGAATAATGGCTCAATATCATATTTCTGAAATGCTTGCCGATTTAAGGTGGCTGTATCATATTTGAACAAAAGTGTGCATACTTTTTCTTGGAAAAAGAAGAAAATGTTAAATTTTCTGTGCAAAATGAATGGGAGTTCTCCACAATGCCATCAAATATCAAACTAAATTTGCTAACACAAGGATGCCGATCAATGGTGTAAATGAAAACTTTGAAATTTCAATAACGTTTAAATAGATAATCTGATTATGCCCAAATTTCCACATTTATTATTTTTCTTTATTAACTGATAGCGAAACACTGTCTGAGGAAAATTTCCCTTCAAATTCCCTTAACTAAGCCGGGCTTAGGGCCCCCTCTGTTCTCGGCCGTCGATCGCGCTATCGCTGCGAACATTTGCACGCGAGTAGAGTATCATGTAAACTACAAATTTGCATCATCAGATTTTTGAAAAAATACACTGTTTATTTTTAAATAATTAATTATGCTAATTTATGCATAAAAATGCATTTTGTATTCTGAATCACAAAATACTGTTAATTGTTAAAAAATATATTTGAAACTAAAATCATCATCATTATTGCCATCTGCAGAGATGCCTACCATTCTGGAAGATGCATGAATAACGCAAAACATGATCAAAAGTGAGAGGAAGCGCAATAATCATACTCTCGGCAATTTATTTATGATGAAGGCTTGAATAGCTACAATTCATATATATTCAAGAACAGTTGACATATAATATCTGGGAGGGGTCAAGAGTACACAGTGAGCCGAGACCTGGGAATCTGGAAATTTTGAACCCATCTAAAATGCATCAAAATTTATTTTTCTAGGAGAAGAATGAATATTCAGTTTAACAACCCCAAAAATTAAGTTTTTAATAAGTTATGACAGTTTGTAAAGGTACCTCCCATTATGACAAGATCATAAAATTGTCAAAAATCTAATATTTGAGCTCTTTATTCCATTTCTTTTTAGAAATTAGCGAAAATAGAGATATGGTTCAGGACTTCAAACCATCTTGATTGCTTAAATTTAACAGACTTCTGACAAATTTGAGGGAAAAAAAAACATTAGATTTTTTACATCTTTTAAAGGTATTTTTAAATGTTCCACCCAGAACATTTCAAATTGTCATAAGCCGGATTTGGAAGGAACATATTTTATGAAAGGATGGGATATCNGATGGACCCTGGGGAAATTACTACAAATATTTATACAAATGTCATCCATCAGGGTTAAACTTGCTATGAAAACATCACAGACTACAAGTGTAGCTACTGCAGGTGTGCACCCAAGATTTAACAACTCGGAGAAATGGGGGGAAGGCTCAACCAACTTGGAATTTTGAATTTTGAATTTTGACCTCACCCCTGAAGCGTTGAAAAGTAAAAATAAATAAATAAATAAATAGATTTTTAAAAATATGAAAAATAATAAAAAAGAATCCTCCGCTCTAATTTTGCACCTACCATAGGAAATTTCGCATCTCGAAGAAGCAAAAAGAAAATATCCTTAACTCCAATTTGGCACCCTCTTGCAAATATTTTGCCTCTTTACCACTAACTTTGCGCCCCCTAACTCTGGATATTTTGGTATTTTTGTAATTCATGTTCGACTTCTTATGTTACATCTAATTTGCAGAAAATCTGTTGATAAAAGATATGGAGGCAACATCATGTTTTCTCTTTCTAATTAAGGTGTTTTCCATAAAATTTAATTGATGGAACCTTACACCCATATACATCTCTCTCCAGCCATACCTTTTTGTATTCATTTAAAAAATATCTTTATACATGTATTCCAACAAAAATGATGGTTCAAGTGAGCCCTAAATCACTATTAACAGGGTGCTACAAGAATTTTTTCACCACTTGCCCGAAAGCATTAGTGGATTCTGAAATTTTGGGCAAGTGACAATCTTATTTACTTGCCCAATGGCTCAATTTTGTTGCCCTGGGCATTCGGGCAAGTGGGTTTGTAGCGCCCTGACTAATTTGAGATGGTTTAAAGCCGAGATATTAATTTCTTTCCCATTGAACACCCATGCAGCTGCAACTAGCTGATCAAACAATGGGAAGGGGGTGCCTTTTATTTGTTTCATTCATTCACTTACTCGGTCTCTTTGGTAAAATCATTTGACTTGAAGCATTGTAGGACCATCCTTCTTCTTGAACAGCTGTAAAAGGAAAACAAACAGGGAAAATGCTGTATTATTGCAAGAGATTGGAGAGTTAGAGTAAAAGAATAGGTGAGCAACTGCACGACACATTGAGTGAGGGAGAGAAAAGAGGGTGATGTGCCGAGGGTGGTAAAAGTTGTATGGAAACAATAAGAACACTGCTAACTGAATGATACACACCACATTTGTACCATATGATTAATTATATACATGAAATAGAAATAAATAAATTACAAACAAACTTTGTTAGTTGTTTTGGTACATAAGTGTCATTCGTAACGAGCAAACAAAAGGGGGCAGCTATACCCCTAAAACTGCTGCATACTTTGGAACACATGCACACTTTTCCCTGAATTGATTATAAAATATCATCAATAGAAATAAGATCATCTCCATCTGTAGTTGTTTTTAAAATCTTGTTGAAAACTTATTTATTTCTTGAAGCTTTTCAATGATATTTTTTACCTTTATGCATTATTTTAGTGACAATATCCACATACCCTAACATCACAGCGCAGTAGAGTTCATCCATATAGTGACTGCGCTATATAAATTATCTAATTATTATTAGTAGTAGTATTGATAAAGTGGTACAAAATTGAATTAAACAAACTCTTGACTATGCTCAATGTACTTACCATTAATGGCCTGCTCCTTTGACATACCAAGATATGATGCAAACTGGTCAGCTTCTATGGAGGTGTATGTATTGCCAACCAGCTGGAACAATCTTTGTCTGATTGAATCTGCAAAGATGAACAAAAGTGATAATGATAGCATGGAAATATGTGGAGACAAGGACCATAACTAGGCTGGTAGGGGGGGGAGGGTGATGGGAATTGAATTTTGTGAACATTTCTTTGCGTCAAAATTTCTGATCACGCCGTTCCCTGATTTTTTTCCTTTGGAATTTCCTGCAACATTTAAGACCATTTTCACAGAAATCTGAAATAACATTTGGAGGCTATGCGCCATTTTTTTACACAATTACACGCACTAGAACTGAAGGGGGGCAGATATGGATTGACATAACCATTAATTTTGACAACTGTCTGTTTCCAAAATGTAAAAGACTTTTTAGCTTCATTAAATGTCCCTACCAAATGAAATTTTGAATTAACTCAGAACTCTAGCCAGTAAAGCTGTTATTCTAATAGTTATAAGTAGTTATTTGTAAGTACCGGAAGTCAACATTCCAATATAGAAAGGTAAAATAATTACAGTGCTACCTTTGTTCAATTCGCAGAGCTGTATTCCACAGACAGAGAATAGGTAGGTTTATTAAAAGATGCAAACTTGTATGCATTCTATTTACACAAGTACTGTTCTTGACAACCAGAATACAGTGTGTCCAAGGCTTGCCAGACAGAGCAACACATAATGTATGCAAATTGGAATCCCAGTATTGTAGTTCAATTGTTAATATCGGGTTTAAGGAATATCACATAGCTACCCACGTTCGCTGGCAAGAAACGTGCATCCTACTATATAATTCGCCTAATCTTGTGTGTAAATTTGTTTGATGTTTGTTTGGCTGCGTATTTCTCTCAACCTATTACACCAATCGTCCCCAAATTTCTCTTTTCCCCGTTTTAGATAACAGAAAGAAACCTTAGACTATTAACAATTACTGTCGATGCCTAATTATGATTTCATATTTCATCATTGGTAACTTTCATTCGCTGCGCCCTGAATATCAACTAGGTGTACGCAATTCTCTTTAACTGAGGCGTCAGCGAACACGAGGTTATGCACGGGTATGGTGTGACCCATAGAGTGTGTGAGCAGTATACGCCATGCTTTCGCTCGCCGGAGCGACGGCCCGGAACGGGCGGAGCGATTGGTGGTATTATTGTCTGCCATGTGTCTGCGGTATGTGGGTTTGCATTCATTTTCTGCTTGAACGTGAAGCATGTTTCGGGAGACCGATGATGGCCGGGTTGTGGGGGGGGGGAGGGGGATAAAGAGAGAGAAAGAGAGAGAGAGAGAGAGAGAGAGAGAGGGGGAGAACAGAATACTAGGGTCTTCACCTTGGAAGCCGGTCTCAGCAGAATGGGGCCTGCAGAAATATTTCATTCATGTCATACTTATCACTATCTTTTTTCCCCAAAGTTATTAGGAAGGCAAAACTACACAAACGGGCAGATCTGCTAGTATGAAGTAAACCGGCCTGTAGAGAACAAAACCACCTGTTCAAGAACAGTTGTAAAACGGACTTCAATGGGAAAACAGTCAATAGGTAGAGCATACCTGATAATGCAGAGATAATTTCCTTGATGCCATCAGACCATTCTCTGTTGAGTGCAGTGTATAATTTGGATGAAGAGAAATTCCTTTGCCACATGTTCTGACCAATCTCCCAAATCAAGGCAAGCTCTGGATCAGCCTACAATGGAAAATAATAATGATAATAGTAATAGTGTGGATTTATATAGCACCTTTCCCGTCAGTATGACTGCTTAACTTCCGATATTATTACCCTGCCACTGGATGGCAATTCAAGCCTTGCAACAAGGCAGCCATTTAGGTGCTCATATCATCATAACATGTGTTGCTGTCTCCTAACAGTCCCCAACCACACCTGGGTAGAGTGCAGTTTTGTGGATAAATTTCTTGCTGAAGGATATTATAGAATCAAATACACAGTACAGTGGAAACTCATTATTATAAAGATATCTGATATAACGAAATATCTGATATAAAGAGGTCAAAAATCTGGTCCCATCTCTTCATACCTTATTGGTTTTTAACTCTGCTATAAAGAGATTACTGCTATAACAAGGTATTTCTTATGGTCTCAAGCACCTCGTTATACCCAGTTTCCACTGTACTGAACTATATTTCCCTCTTTTTTCCATATTTTCCTTCAGTGTGTGCTGCACAGTGTATATGAATTTCTTGATCAAGATCTGATAAGACGATCACATTACTTCTATGCAATGATGGCAATAACATACATGTAACAAATTACTTTTTATTCATGAAAGCTCATCGGCAAAAATAATGAATGGTAAGTTGTGAATCAGCCTAAAAAGGATAAAGAATAAACACTTGAGCTACAACATATAATTTCCTCTATTTTCAATCCTTTTTTTCTTCATTGTGTTTTTCCCCTTCATAGTGTGTGTCTTGGGGTTTTTCTTGCTACAGATCTTCTGATAAGAAGGCAACATCACTCCCATCCAAAGATGGCAATAGAATACATATTTAAAAAAAATCTATTCATGAAAGATCATCAGCCAAAATGAAAATGGAAAGGAGTATGTAAGAGTCTTTATTGTGCATAAATATGGATCACACACATAGTCAGAATATCAAGATTCAATAAGCAGAGATATATCAATCATGAACTTTGCTCACCGTTTTCACAGAAGATGGTATCCTCTTCCACAGGAACTTTGCATTATTCCTGCAAGAAGGAATAAAAGTATGTAGAGTTAGGTGCAACTTTCAATACAACATGAACATTAAGAGCAAGATAGGGGACCCACAAATGTTCTCACAGTAGCTAAATGAATGAAGGAACACATTCACATGCCTCTTCTTCAACCCATTGAACTCTCTAAATAAATTGCATCTCATTCTAAAATAGAAATGAATTTGCCGCAATTTTGCATCCCATTGGCTATGGTGATTATTAATACATTTTATTTCATTAACCCAAGTATTAGGGGAGCGACGTTTTCCAGAGAGCAAACAAAAAAATGCATGCATATTGTATGTATCTGTGTTATCCAGAGTAACCTACTCAGATTAATGGAGGGTGAATGACGTGTTACAGCTATAGAGCACAGGTCTGTACTTGCAAAGAACTTGTATTTGGAGAATAAAGGTTGGAAGTGATCTTATGATATGAACAATGGAACTTGTCTTGACAAAAGAAATTTATTCAAGTAATGCAAAACTGGTTACGAGCATAATAATCGAGTCACCATATGTGTATCTAGCGGACACAAGTGTAATATCAAAAGGATCAAAAGGGTTCAATTTAAAAAAAATATATTCTCTTATTATACCATTACAGGTGTACCCATTCTCCTGCAAAATAATTTGGCACATGTTATTTATTCATGATTTTGAACATTCATTTCAAGTTTCATGCGATTCCATGAGTATTCACTTTCCATTTATTACCAATATCAGATATCATGTTAAAAAAAAAGAGACATGCGTGTCCACTTGCAGGCATGTTTCATCATGGGTACTGCTGTAAACGGTTTAAAAATTAATCCTACTTCCATTTTATGGAATAAGTCACGGCAAGAGTTACGTGTATTACTCACAGATCATTCTGCAGAAGGTAGAGTGCAAGCAGCTTCTTATAAAGCTCCGATGTTGCAATACCGCCAGGAGCCTTTATGTGGGAAATAAGAATGGTGGATTATTACTATTAATAACAAGAATATTCACATGTACTTGGTGTAAAGTAGAAGTATGAAACATTACAATATCTTATTACACTTTTTTGATTAACTTCAGTATTCTTGATTGTAATATTAGGGAAGTAATTACACACAAAAGTACAAAATTTTGTAGTTGCAAAGCAATAAAAACTTTGCAATAAACCATGAAATCATAAAACAATGTGCAAAAGCACTTTTATAATGAAATAATGTAAACACAAACCATGCAAATGCATAATAAAAATAGATTGGACAAAATCTGTAATAAATCAAATTATTTGGTCATTCCATTTGCTGGGGTTGTGTCAACCTTTTTTATGTGGCATGGACAGTGCCCTCTGAAATTCACAAATAACCAGTGGTGTAATGGCCAATATTTTGAATATGTTTCATTATATTCAAACATGAGTGGTGATAAAAGAATACAGTGCATGCATGGCACCCCAGAAAAAAATAATCAGAATTTGCCATTCAAAAAGAAAGGATTTACAACAAACAAACAAATATAAAGTATAACAGCATTTTTTTGCAGAAATAGGGAGGGAATCACCAAGATGGATATAGTAAATTCATGTAAGTACCGTACTACCAGTAGTCAGTACAAAAATTTGACTTGCCTCATTATAATTCCCCCCCCCCCCATTTTATTTTGGATCTCATACTCCAGTGCTGCGACAGCAGAGCTTCTCGAATTTCCATACATGTATATTGGCATTCTACTGAACTAGTCTACCATTATAGCCTGTTTAGGACTACTTGCATTCCATTCATTCACTCACAGTAGCAGTCAGGACCCTCATTAATTTTCATTGACATTGCCTGGCATTGACATTGTCTAGCTATGGATAGATCCCTGGAATAGTTTTTGACATTTTTTGACATTGTCACTACTCCAGAGAGCTATGGAGGGGAGTCAATACCGTGCGTGTAGCAGAGGGAAATGTGATTTGAAAAGCCCCCCCAAATTACACTTTTCAAATCACCAATCCCAATCTCACAGGGCTTGAGACTACCTTTATGTAATAGTCCACCCTTTCCCATATAAAAGACACTCACACTGTTATGCACTTACCTTCCGTAGAAATATGATATTTTGTCTGTTTTCCCTCTCACCTAGCAGACAGGTTAGTTACAGCTCCATTTGATTGACAATGAAGACCAATGACCTCCATCGTAAACATCCGGCTCGGGGCAAAGGGTCGATTTGTTGAGGTTGTTTTACCACTTCGCAATCGTCATCCAGCTCTCTTGTGTCCTTCCTCCGCAGCTTTTGTGATTCAGCGAATTATAGACGAACGTGCATATGCAATGAGCGAGATCGTGCGTGCCGCGCGGGGCTGTGCTAATATATTGCGCAGCACTCATATATCTCTATGGCGGCACTACGAGCCCAGCCCCGCGCGTACGGTCTCGCTCAATGCACAGTCTGTAGAGACGGTACAGACTGTGCATTGAGCGAGACCGTACGCGTGGGGCTGGGCTCGTAGTGCCACGCAATATATTAGCACAGCCCCGCGCCGCGCGCACGATCTCGCTCAATGCATATGCACGTTCGTCTATAATTCGCTGAATCACAAAAGCTGCAATGCTGGATGACGATTGCGAAGTGGTAAAACAACCTCAACAAATCGACCCTTTGCCCCGAGCCGGATGTTTACGACAGAGGTCATTGGTTTTCATTGTCATTCAAATGGAGGTGTAACTAACCTGTCTGCTAGGTGCGAGGGAAAACAGACAAAATATCATATTTCTACGGAAGGTAAGTGCATAACAGTGTCTTTTATATGGGAAAGGGTGGACTATTACATAAAGGTAGTCTATAAAGGCACGCACCTTATTTCTGAGCAAATATAAAACAGTAAAATATATCATTCAATCACTGAATCTGGTATCACTCGAAGGAGAATATTCTGAAGATTATGAAGATATAAATATTGAACAGAAAAAAGCACAACAATCGTGTACGAGGAACAGTTTCCGACAACGTCTTCCAAACTGTAGTAGTTTTTAGAACACATTTAAAGGCACGCACTGCTCTTTTGCCGATCAAATAAACAATAATAATGAACTTTTATTGCTATATTTTCTACTTCCTAATGTCATAAAAATTCTAGAGATTAATATGAAATAGTATAAACCATTGGTATTAAAGAAAACTAACGATTTTGTGCCTAAGTCTTGACTGCACTAGCAAAAATTTACGTTCGCAAAGGCATCCTTAGTCCCATGCATAGACAAGCCACAGAGTTTTTCTAGCGCGTATTTGCCATAGATAAAACGCGCATTTTGAATGCGTGCCTTTTTATTACGCGTGCCTTTATATGAGCGGACTATAAAGGTAGTCTCAAGCCCTGTGAGATTGGGATTGGTGATTTGAAAAGTGTATTTTGGGGGGCTTTTCAAATCACATTTCCCTCTGCTACACGCACGGTATTGACTCCACTCCATAGCTCTCTGGAGTAGTGACAATGTCAAAAAATGTCAAAAACTATTCCAGGGAGCTATCCATAGCTAGGTATAGTATCTACTCCATAGCTCTCTGGAGTAGTGACAATGTCAAAAAATGTCAAAAACTATTCCAGGGAGCTATCCATAGGCATAGCTAGACATTGTCCATTGCCAGGCATTTGTAGACGAAAAAGTGGCAAGGACTAAAGAGGTTGCTTATCTCACGATTTATCCATGCCTTTGTGGTGCTATCAATGAGCATTACTCTGCCCATGCTTGTAAAAGTATACTGTTTCTTAATCTTATCTTAGCGCCAATTCAGGCAGACCCGGAGAATAGCGACCAGATTGCGTGCGCGCTCCATGTAAAAATTGCAAACATCGGCGGCAGAAGTCCAAAATACACACAAGTAACCATCCGTAAAACAAGTTCAAAAGCGACTTTTATTACATTTTACAAACACAATAATGCTTGTAAATGTTATTTTCTTTCCCCTTCTTCAATATTTCAAGAAATCTTGAAAATTTAATAGACTTTTGTGTTAAAAGTGTAAACTTGAGCCAACTTTACCAAATGTTTGTTGGTCGAATCTGGTGCAAAAATCATC
>BQKZ01013037.1:10125-23823 GCA_036244855.1 Temnopleurus reevesii | reverse complement strand
CCTATTCCTTCTCTCCTCATCCTCCCACTCTATTCGTGCACCCCTCCCCTATTCCTTCTCTCCTCATCCTCCCACTCTATTCGTGCACCCCTCCCATATTCATTCTCTTCTCATCCTCCCACTCTATTCGTGCACCCCTCCCCTATTCCTTCTCTCCATCTCTCTACACTCATAAAGCGTTGGGCAAAAAGTTTACAAAATAGGACAACAAACTGTTCACAAAGATGTCCAACTTATGGTAGCATTTTGAAATTGCACCATAAGTTGGTCATACTATACCAACAGTTATGTGTATAGTATGTTGCTCCGTGATCGGTATGCATTCTTTTGCCCAACTTTTTTTGGGTAAGATTGTACCAATGTCGTTTGCTTGTGAGGTTGTTCTATCTCTTTCGAACAATGTCAGTTTCGTCACCAAAGTTTGTTTAAAAAGAAAACAAAATGTTTTCACATCTTCAGTAGATAACAATCAGTTAGACTCGAATGGAAAGGGTAGACTTAAAGCTACTATTGAGTATACTTGAAAATTAAATGCTTGGGACGATGATGTGTTGAACAAGGGAAATTACAAAGTAGTTAAAAATGGTGAAAAGCCTTATGATTTTAGCTTCACGTCCTTTTCACTCTAGACAGCACAGGAAGTGGGCACGTGGAATAGTACAACATTTAAAGTTCTGACAAAGCCCATTTTATGAACATTTATCTGTTTACTTATCTGTAATTATACACTCTTTCAAAATCTTCTGGCAAATCTCTTTTATTTATTGTTTAGGCCATTGTGTTAAAGTTCTGCGCAATTCTATGAGCACTAATTTGTCAGTCATTATATCACGTTTTAAGTTCACTTCTTACTACACAATCACGTGGACCCCGTCACATAAAAAAAATCCCGATCACTCGTACGATTGATATTAATCGTAAGTCCATGGGAATGTTGTATGTACTAACATTTTTTTACAGTTGATCGCATGATTGCAAGATGTATCTATTTCATTTTACAGGCCTCATGTTATCCGATTTGGGGAAATAATTCCCAGTAGTATTTTATTATATTTTGAAAGACGACATCTATATGAATCGTGTTTAATACTCTTCTATGAATACACGATTTTGATCCTTTGCCGATGTTATAGACGGAAGAATGGCCAATTAGTTCTGAATCGTAGACAGTCGTAAGACTGCTCCGACGATCTTAAGACTCGGACACGAGTTGACCTTTCTTCCGATGAGAATGATTTCAGTTTACGATTTTTCAAATGTTACTATCTGCACACATGTGTATTCAGAACCTCAATTAAAGATTTCAATGTGGTGAAATGATTCTGGCAATACGTATGTGTTTTTACGAATTAATGGTAGCTAAATGGTAGTGTCGATGAGAGCAAAGAATTCCCGACATGGCAACATTTCAAAAGGATTGCCTACTCAAGTGCATTCTCATTCTATAGAAAAATACATTCCAATAGAAATGCAAATATTTTCAAGGAAATTATTGTATTGAGTGAACAATACAGGGGTGGATCTAGCTTTCTCCCAAGAGGGGGTTGGGGATCGGCGAGGGAGCGGAGCGACCAAGCCCGAGCTCGCGAAGCGAACGACGGGGACGGAGGTGAGGCGGGGTTACCCCTTCCCACAGTATGGAGATTTTTATTTTTATGGTTGCCAGCTGTCGACTTTAAGCATACTTTTATGCTCTTTTTTTTCTTTTTTTTTACTTGGCAGCCCAGGGGGGGGGGGGGGGGGGGGAGGNGAGATAACAATCAGTTAGACTCGAATGGAAAGGGTAGACTTAAAGCTACTAGGCTATTGAGTATACTTGAAAATTAAATGCTTGGGACGATGATGTGTTGAACAAGGGAAATTACAAAGTAGTTAAAAATGGTGAAAAGCCTTATGATTTTAGCCTCACGTCCTTTTCACTCTAGACAGCACAGGAAGTGGGCACGTGGGATAGTACAACATTTTAAGTTCTGACAAAGACCATTTTATGAGCATTTATCTGCTTACTTATCTGTAATTATACACTCTTTCAAAATCTTCTGGCAAATGTCTTTTATTTATTGTTTTGACCATTCTGTTAAAGTTTTGTGCAATTCTACAAGCACTAATTTGTCAGGCATTATATCACCATCTAAGTTCTCTTCTTACTACACAATCACGTGGACCCCGTCACATAAAAAAATGTCCCAATCAATCGTACGATTGATATTAAAGGTAGAATACATCTTTTGACTTTCCAAGATTGTTGTGTTATGTTGAAGAGTACTAAATGTTAGAACTTATCACCAATCAATTAAGCACAAATATTGGTCATGATAAGCGCATTTATAGTTATTCTATTAATAATTCTTTTATTCGGGCCTCTAATTAATGGACCGTGCGTTCGAAATTCAAAACAGCCGTTGACCCCTCGTTGACCAATAGCGCAAGGGTCTCTCTCAGTGTGTATTCCGCATGGTGTGGCAGTGTATTGAAGTGCACACTGTACTGCTGTATGTGCTCTTACAATGTTTTTGTGTGTGTGGTAATACGCTAGGAGCATCGCGATACCGTTGGTGTCAAGATGAATTATGATAGAATAGATTTTTATTTGAATTAAATATTCTGGACTACATTCGACCAGAATACTTCAAAGAGGTTATTATTTTGGCATATCCGAGGTACACAGTGAGTTGTAAGCATAACCGTAGTGTGTGCAAATGTAGTTTTCTACCTTTAATCGTAAGTCTACGGGAATGTATGTACTAAAATCTGTCAGCTGATCGCATGATTGCAAGATGTATCTATTTCATTTTACAGGCCTCATGTTATCCGATTTTGGAAATAATTCCCAGTAGTATCTTACTATCAGTATTTTGAAAGACAGAATCTGTATGAACCTTGTTCTGTACTCTTCTATGAATACGCGATTTTGATCCTTTGCCGATGTTATAAACGGAATAATGGGCAATTAGTTCCGAATCGTATAGACAGTCGTGAGACTGCTCCGACGATCTTAAGACTCGGAGTCGAGTTGGCCTTCCTTCCAATGAGAATGCAATTTATGATTTGTTTTCAAATGTTACTATCTATACACATGTGTATTCAAAACCTCAATTAAAGATTTCATTGTGTTGAAATGATTCTGACAATACGTCTGTGTTTTTAGGAAGTAATGGTAGATAAATGGTAGTTTCGATGAGAGCAAAGAATTCCCGACATGGCAACATTTCAAAAGGATTACCTACTTAAGTACATTCTCATTCTATAGAAAAACATATTCCAATGGAAATGCACATATTTTCAAGGAAATTATTGTACCCACGAGTGAACAACAAACGGTCTGAAAATTGAAAATCCTATCTATTTGTTTTAGATAAAGGGGTCGATGGTTTTCGAATATGAAAATTGTCCAAGGCGTTAATGCCCCAGTTACATAGGACCCAGAAAGCAACATGATTCAAGACGAAACTTTGTTTGCTGGCCGCTACCTAACTGTGAATTAACAAAGAGTCGTGTTGAATCACGTTCCTTAGGGGCCCTATGTGACTGGCGCCTTAGGTAACGGTTAGTTGAGTACATTTCTATTGATTTGTATTAAGCGCTTGATGGTGTTTTATCTAGGTATTCTATAGTTTCATTGTTGACCACACATTCTTATTCGACAGAGTTGAATCATATTTGAAAAAAAAAGGTCTTAAAGGTGTGGTCACACAGACCGGAGCGGAGCTGTAGCGGTCCTTTAGCAGTAGGGATTTAGTCTACAAGGGCAGACCCTAGACTTTCGGTGTGCATGAGCAGACCCTGTATCATGCTATGCGCATGCACACGCCGAAAGCCTAGGGTCTGTCCGTACAGACTAAATCCCTATCGCTAAAAGACTGCCGGTGTGACCACACCTTTAACGTCGTACGACAGGAAGTCGGAAAGTGTTCGGTCGCCTTTAGCTGCCATGCTATATTCCCTCCTCACACAAAATTCAAGCAAATAATAAGGGTCACGTGCTGAACCGTATGAAGGCTAAATGAGGGCATATGTACCCGTGTACCGCGGATTGCGACAAGGTCGTGAAATATGCGATTTGGACGTGATAATCTTGACTTCGGACGTAAATTCTATGACCCGGGACGCGAAAGTAGCGACGTATTCACGTTTCGGTGCTAATTCACGTAATGTGGTGTAAAAATTTCTGCCCTTCGTCATAGACTTTGATTTTAAAATAACAAATTTCGCTATTCCAGATGGCTGGCGGCATCTATTTTATTTCGGACCCAGGATTTTGAGACCGAGGGAGGGGGCCGAGATGGACTGACAAGCAAAATAAAAAAAAAAGGTCTTCACCTCAAATTTGGCGTCCCTCTCGACGATTTAGACGCCGTTTTCGACCTCGAATTTGGCGCTCCCTAGCTCTGACCGGGTGGGCTAGCGCCCCCAAAGCCCCTCCCCTCCCACGTTGCGCGCATAATTGTTATTGACTGCAAAAAGTGGGCAGCCGCCCCCGGGTTCCTCAGTCCCTGAATAATTCTCGTAGACATGGTAGACCACGGATTGTCCTCATTCTTACGTTATCTGCTCGGCCTTTGTTCAGCTTGATGAGTTATAAGAAGTGGTCTCATCCTCGCTATTATTTGGACTTCTTCTACCGAGGGTCAGACACTCAAAGAAAACTCGTCTAATTGACATGCTCGAGGAAACATATTTGGAATCTTGTTCCTGATCTACCCAATGTGTTGCTTTTCGCATTGGCTCGAAGAAATCTGGACTAAATGTTACACAGGTAAGTTGCTACATTCTTTTTTTTCAGAATATAGCTAAGTTGTTAGGGAGGCAAAGTTCTCTGTCACCCAATGCTATACATCTGGTAGCGTTATCTTGCTTTTCAATAAGTATGTTTTCAGTATCAAGACCGTTATGTTTTTAACTGATCTTTTCATCCTGTTTAAATATGTTTCAAAAGATAAATGTAAACATGGAATACACGATCCAGCTATATGTGCTATCTATCACCACCATCCTTTCATATAGCTGTCTGTGTGTAGATTTCGTGTACAAGTCAATGCAAGAGGCTATCTGTCGCCAGCAATGACGAAACAGGCAGCAGTGAATGGAGAGGTGACAGACAAGAAGATATATATTTGTTGTTGGTGTTGGAGAGTCAAACTTTGAAGTTCTCTGTCACTCTGTTATTGCTTTACATTTATTTGCATTATGAACGTCATACATCATTTGCATTCTACTTGTTTTTCAATATGAAAGGATTCTTGCTTTTCAATATGTAAGTGTTTAGTATCACGCCCAGGGTGAAAAAAATGTTTTAAACTGATCTTGTCATCTTGTGAAATATATTTCAAAAGATAAATGTTATTATGGAATATTTATTTATTTATATATTTATATTTCACCAGGGTAGCCCATTCAAACAAAGTTTGGTCTTCCATTGGGCCCTGGAACACATCGAAATATTTACACTTAAAACAAACAAGATAAAATACACCAAATACAATATTATCAAAGTACAAGATCTGAAGATTGACATTCTGAAACGTAAAGATTCTAATAAATAAGGTGATATGGGTTGAAAAAAACAAACAAGATATATTGGCAGCATTGAAATTACTGTTTGATTGAGGAATACGTTCTGATTATTCTACGGCAAGTTGAAACAAATATTTCCTGAGTTTTAATTTAAAACTCTCTAAACTGGTACTTTGCTTAATATTAGAGGGTAACGCATTCAATTGGAATACACGATCCTTGGGGCCGAAACATTATTTTTGTTAGAAGTACAGATTTTATTGTTTTATTTTTTATTTTTGTTTGATTTTGTTTGACAGCAAATCGACAGGGGTGAAGTCTGAAGACTATTTCTGATTATCAGCCGAGTGGCGGGAAGAGTTCCCCATGGCTGCCGCTCCCCTATTGCCCAAACCTGGATCAGGCCAAGGTATGTATTATTTAATGCAAATTTGATTGAACAGAAGATATGTCTTCAAAGATATTGCATCCAATATTGAGATTTTAGAGTGAGCATATTTATACTTGATCACACATCACATAACATTTCTTTTCAATATATTCCAAATTGCACTTCATTCAATTCTAAAATGGGAAGGTATACTGGATATCAAAGTGACAACATAAAGTGTCACCAAAATTGTCCAATGCAAACTAATATGTAGCATATTACTTTACAAATTAATATTCCTAAAACGTATTACGCATTTATGACTATTTTTATATGTTTCATGCAACAAACTGTAAAGTTACCGTGCAGTTTCGAGGGGTTGTGCGATCCCAACTACGACATAATTATAGAAGAGAATGGCAGCTATTGCAGCTGCAGTGATTAAGGGCTACAATCTTACTATTTCTTTTAATGGAATGTATTAAACTCCTCTCATAAACAAATCGTCGAGGCTGCTGAACCAACAAAGTGGCTAATAAGCATCCGCAAGGTAGTCAAGCGAATACCGCGTTATATAGACATGATAGAGATTATAGGATCAGTTTGTGGGATCCGTAGACTTAGGATAAAACAAATGTACACTACACTTTCTGTAAGAAAACAAGATGATCATGTTAAAAATCATGAATAGATTTGAATAGCTTTTGTAAGCCACCAATCACCTCGTTGCTTCTATTCATCTGATTTTGGCATTCATTTTCCTGAATTATTGAACAATAAACCCATTCAAACAAGATCGTGACAAAAGGAGCTGTTACACTGCACATATGCGGGTGTTAGATTTAACACCAATAGGAATACACCAGAAGAGTGTAAAAATAACACCCGTTGATATCAAATCCATATGTTTCAACACCGACTAGTGTAGTCCTGGGGCTTAGACAACACCAGTAGGTGTTTAGATATATTAAATTGATTCCAAACGGGTGTTATTTAAAGGTCTTATAAGGATTCTGGGTGGTGTTAAATCTAACACCAGCTTTTTTTTGCTGTGTACACTGCAAAAGGCCGGTGTTATATTAAACTGGTGTTATCCGATATGGATACCGAAATGGTGTTAATGTAACACCCATTCATCAACACCAGCCACGTATCCATATAGGATTACACTAGTTGAATTTAACACCGCACTTTTTGCAGTGTACACTTGGACGTTTTCGCCGTGTGTTTGTTCGTGTGTTTGTGGGTGTGTGGATGTTTTGTATCCAAACAGAAGTCCCACACATCCCAAACATCCCTCAGGATCCCCAGAAGAATAAAAATATGCCTTTAGTTATGAGGAAATGTTTATCGAACCCGCGACATGAACGGATGGCTTCATTCAAGTGAGACAATTTACCGATTGAGCTTTATATCTGCTCTTGTGAACGATAGAAACTAGGACATTACAACTATTATTAGCCACGAATTGATAATTCGACATATAATATTTCATGGGAAATGAATTTTCTTCGTTCTCGTATAGAGAGTCGACGTTTGATGTCTTATAAATCCGTCCATTGGTCGAAAGCAGCGGGCAGCTCAGTCGGTAGAGCGTTTGGCTTCAAATCAAGTAATCCCTCATGGCGGGGTTCGAACCCCACAGCTGCCGCAATTTTAGCTTATTTCATCTTGCACACTGAGGAAAAGGCGCAATATTCAGATTCAGATTCAGATATTTTTTTTTATTTTTCACTCAAATCATAACAATTACAATATAACAAAAAATTACATGGATATAACAAAAAGTATGCCTATTGTACCGTTTTGAAGAAAGGAAAAATGCAAGATTGCACTTGCACTCAAGAGGGTAACCTTTTTAAAATGTGGAAACATGTGTCATTCAGGTGTTGAAAATAGACCATTCGGGAGTTTTTTCTTACGAAGTAGAAGACCTGCAAATAAAAGATAGAAACATAAATCAAGACACCTATCATTATTTCGAATTAAAATGAGCTAATGAAATGTTTATTTCTTCGTTACGTATGTGAAAGATGGTGAATAGTTTGTCATATTTCTTTAAAATATCATACTTCGCCAAATCAATTATGTTTTAAAAATGTAAATCTTTTCATCAAGCAAGAGTGTTGCAAAATCTCAGAATTTGTACGAACTAGCGATATTAATTTCATATCATAAAGATAATTACATTATCGCTGATTTTATAGATCTAGGATAATTGGGCAAATATATGCCTATTGGTCATTCAAAAATGAAGTTCTCGTACGATCATTAATATGTCATAATACATTTTGACATGTAATGTGTGGATGTTTTACCGAAAAAACAGAAACTAGAAATCACGAAAAATTTAAACTGTCTTAATAGTTGAACGGTACAGCTTTAATGCGATTTGGGAATTTTGGGAAACTATTATCAAACGCATGGTGATTTTGTCAACATTTCATTTGTTTTTGCTGCAAATCATTTTAAACTACACATTCCATGACTAAATCAGCTTAGCAAATGGCATATCAAACCAAGGAGGGTTTAAGATGTAAAACTTTCCTTGATCAAACAAAGAAAGTCAACCATGGCTTCCAAGAATACTTAACCCTTTTCACAAACGGCAATGGAGCAATGATAATAATCTTAATGTCTTTCAACCAAAGAAAGAAACAATGACCCATCCCCTCCGAGAGTGGGTTTTTCGTTAGGATTTTTTTTTAATTATGTTGTTATTCCTAGACGATAAGAGATATTTGCGTCCATTTAACTCCTTCAGGACAATAAAACACCCTTCGTGTTTCGGTTCAATAACTTTAGATGCAGGGCTTAGATTCATGAGAAGAAAGAGAAAAAAAAACCTAAAAATTATTGAGGTGTACTGAAGCATTTGCCGTTAAATGCAGGGTGTTTTCTGAACGAAAATATTCACTACAATAGCCAGAGAGTTCTAAATGGGAACACATTGAGCATCTACAAATCTCTAATTTCCATGCAAATTGTCAACTTTTAACTGTCTAATACGCGTTCTGGCAAATGGGATTCACTTTGGTAACATTTTACTAAATTGAGATGCTCTTTAAGAAGTATCAAACTTTGAGTGTTGCCAATTTTAGGAAGAAACAGTGATTCACTTGGCTCTAAAATGATTTCTGTCGTGAATAGGTTAATGCCCAAGTATAGTTTTGGTAAAGATTAAGAAATGTGAATTTTGGGGATATTTACCATGACATGTAATTTTCATACACATCTTAAGACCATAGCATATTTTTCTACGAGCTAATTCTTTTGAAAATCTGAATTTGACCGTTAACTCGTATTTAGCGCCCTCTCTTGGTCATAACAATATTTTGCTTCTTATCGGGCATATACAAAGTTATTTCCAAGATTTGATTAAAGCATGATAAAAAGGAATATACAAAGAATAAATTCTGAAATTTTCATCCAATTCTGTGCATGAGAAGTTGTCATTCATCAAGAAAGAAAATATTGAATTAGCGTCGGGGGACACGACGCTGAAATATTTTGCACATTTTAGGTTATAACTTTTTCAAAAGTTGTTCATTTTTCGCACAATCTTTTGTACAGCATGTTCATGATATCATTTTTAATTTTATATAGATTTGAAGACAAAATTTGGCAATAAAAAATATTCGCTTTTACCAAAACTGTACTTGGGCTTTAAATATTAAATATTGCTAACAAACCACAGTGTATGATGCTTCATTCATAGTACGGTCCTACTACAGCGCATCGTGATAACATACTCCATATAGAAAACATATTCTGATGAAAATCTCGCGAGGCACAGACTGCTTGAACCATCTTTGTTGTGTTCCAATATGAGGAGGAATATTTTTCTCAGATTCAGCACCCTTGAATAGCCCTAAATCAAGCAACCAAAATGTTTTTTCAAAGCGTATTTCCTTTTCTAAATATTTTTTTTTTCCCAAAAAAAATTAAGACAGGTATAACTATATGAGGGAAAATTCTCTCCAAAACTTTACAGAGTACCCGAAATAATGACGTCACTGTGTTTTGTTAGATCATAATTGTTTTAAAGTGAAGACGCTTGTGCAAGGGGTCCAGCATTGCAAACCATTTTTGGGATTCTAATAGATGGGTTCCAGATTCAAATTTACGGATATCTCTTGCCAACGATCGTATAGTTACGGTATATTCCTAAAGGTGTGGTCACATCGGCCGAGCGGAGCTGTAGCGGTCCTTGTTAGCGGTAGGGATTTAGTCTGCAAGAACAGACCCTAGGCTTTCGGTGTGCATGCACAGACCCTGTATCACGCTCTACGCTCTGCGCATGCACACATCGAAAACCTAGGGTCTGTCTTTGCAGACTAAATCCCTACCGCAAAACGACCGCTACAGCTCCTCTTGGCCGGTGTGACCACACCTTTAATCATTTGGGCAATTGAACAATAATACATGACATCCAGTTTGCATACATTACTTTTTACTATGCCGGGCAAGCCTCGGCAATTTTTCGGGGTGTCTTTAAAGGGAACTGCACCCAGACATTGATGCACTCTCAGTGGATGAATAAAAATACAATGATCAAACTGTGAAAATTTGAGCAAAATCCAACAATCCAGTCAAAAGTTATGAATTTTTAAAATCTGGATTTGAACCCCTCAAGGGCTCCTTAGATTGGCAACGTGTAGGCACAAAATGACTGCCAACGTGGAGAACTCTCCATTCACGTTGTACACAGAATTTCCAATTTTCTTCTTTTTCTAGAAAAGTAGACAATAAATCAACATACTTAATTCCAAAATGCATGCAGAATCAAAATGTCCATATCATACGAATATGAAATTCTGTGTACAAAGTGAATGGAGAGTTCTCCATGTTGGCAGCCATTTTGTGTCTGCACGTTGCCAATTTGAGGAGCCCATGCGGGGTTCAAATTAGAAAAATTAGAAATTCATAACTTTTGAATGGATTCTCGGATTTTGCTCGAATTTGACAGGTTTCTTCATCCACTGAGCGCACATCAATGTTTGGATTAAGTTCCCCTTTAACAAAATGTGTGTATAGAGTACTCACAAGATTTGTATTTCTTAGTAAACCTGCCCATTTTATTGAATTTTTAGGATTTTAAAGCCCCCCCCCCTTCCTCCCAGTTCATTACTCTAGTATGCAGGTATGGGCGTGCTGGTGACAGCATTTCACTCCCTTTGACTTGTATGCAAAATCCGTGCACACATACGAAAGAACAGTAATGTCAGAATAGGCGGATTTACTTATATATTCAAATTTATGTACGTTTCTTGCTTACAAACGTAGTTACGTGGTATTCCATAGACCGATTAATAACAATAAGACTACAATACTTGGAATCCACTTTGCATACATTACTTGTTGCTATGTCGGGCAAGCCCCGGGCAAGCTTTCGGGTTGTCAAGAACAACCTATATGTGTTAGAGGTATGCATAAAATTTGCATCTATTAGTAAACCCGCTTATTAATCACGTTTAGACCAAATATTCACTTTCATGCAATATTACCAGTAAGAAGGTATTTCAGCATACCTGAATACAAAAGCGTTTATTTGACCGTACGGGGTGAAATTTTATGTACAATCCGTAACATTCTATTTTGTTATACAGTTTATAGAATTGCTATCACACTATCACGCTTTCTCGTTCTTGCATACCTGCTATTATTCGGAATCCTCTTTACGTACGACTCGCCATGAAACCTCTTACGTAATCATACTACACTTCACTACACTGCTTGATCAACCCAAGCTATGGTTCGATTCACTGCAGAAAATACAATTTATAATACTGTAAACGTAGAAAAAAATACATTTTAACTTGGAAAGGGGAAACTACAAATATATATGATAATGTATTATGGTACATTGTATAGCGCTGAGGGACGACTGATAAAGTTATTGTTAGGCGCTATATAAGAACGTATAATCATTATTATTATCATCATAAAACAATAGTTGGAAATAATCTATGCCGATAGATGTGGAGTGGGGCAGAATAACACATTGCTTATATAGCGCATATCACTGCCATTGCGTCTCTATGCGCTTCATAAATGAAAAAAAAAGGAGATTAGAGATGCCATTCAATTAGGACTAAGTCATTTATAGTGCTTTTTGAATAGATAGGTTTTCAAGGAGGATTTAAACTTCGGTATTGTGGATGAGTTTTTAAATGAGATGGGATATTGTTCCAGAGTGACGGAGCAGCACGAGAAAATAAACGCTCTCCATAAAACTTTGTATGCACGTTAGGGCACTGTAAGAGGTTTTCTGAGCCGATCTGAGATTTCGGGGAGGATCATACTTCACTAAAGTTTCACATAGGTAATTTGGGGCTGTGGAATCAACACATTTTAGGTAAGAAGTATAATTTTAAATATTAAGCGTGACTTGACTGGGAGCCAGTGTAATCGTGTCAATACTGGGGTGATGTGAACATATTTTTAGTGCGGGTAGTTAATCTTGCAGCAGAATTCTGAATCACTAAGTTTCTTAATTTGTGATTCAGACATGTTATACAATAAACTGTTACAATTATCTACGTGACACCTAACCAGGGCCTGTACAAGCTTTTTAGATATTGTGTAATCTAAGAACTGACGAACCTTCCCAAGTTTACAAAGAGCAAAAGATGCAGATCGACATTTTGCAGAACCAAAAAAAAAAGATACGAAAAAGATACAGAAAAAGATACACCTTCGTCTAGTGACTGGAGTATGGATATTCTTTCTCTGTTCTGTGTAATGTTAATATAAAGTTCGACTTCCGTCATATACATTCATTGTGATTATCTTTTCTGTCGCTTCAACAATATTCAGTACCTCCAAATCTTAGTTCATTATCTTCAGTGTTTTGGGCTTAGAGGTCCCTCTATTGTGAGAGAAATCGTCCCTTTATACATTTTATTTTTTTTACATTTCCTATTGCATCCATGCAGGCAAGCCGTTCAATCCAAAGTTAAGAGCATCTGAGCTTGGAAATTGAAGCAAATTAAAATTGAGAGGGCAGATGAAGCTTTTCCTTCTACTTTTACATTTGCTTAAAAAAACAACAATAATACACGGTAATGGTAATGATAGTGGCTACTTGTGTAGCGCACAAGTCCACATTTCGGCGCTCACGGCGCTTTACACTTACTGTAACATACGTTCAGGCAAACCGTTCGATGAAACTTTTCTCTAACTTTTACATTTACTTTTACATTTTATTTTACACACATCCAGACAAACCGGTGAACTCAAATGCAGATAAAAAATAGAAGCAAGTTAACATTGAGAAAGCAGATTAAACCTTTTAGTTTTTGTTTACTTTTACAATTGCTTTAACGTTTTATTTGACATATACATCCAGGCAAACCGGTGAAGTCAAATGAAAATGAAATAGAAGAAAGTTAACGCTGAGAAAGCAGATGGAGTCTTTTAATTTCTTTCTACTTTTACATTAATCTTTTGCTTTTACATTTGATTTTACATATACATTCAGGCAAACCGGTGAAGTCAAATGCAGATAAATAGAAGCGAGTTAATACCGTATAATCTCGACCATAAGCACCATTCAACAAAACTCTCTTGACAAGCGCCCTCTCTGGTACAAAATGATCAAGTAAATGAATAGTGATAAGATAATCTTAATTACAATGACCTGTCTACTTTTATACATATTCATGATTTGTAATTATATCAATAGAGATAAAGAGTTGACCTGTAAGTCTGGATTAATAGGCGGGTTCGCTAATAGATGCACATTTTATGCATACCTCTAACACAAAGTTTGTTCTTGACAACCCGAAAGCTTGCCCGAGGCTTGCCCGACA
>BQKZ01013036.1:0-20825 GCA_036244855.1 Temnopleurus reevesii | reverse complement strand
ATATCATCAAGTTATGAAATAATACTTTTTTTCTGCAAAAATACAATTTCCTCAAAGCTGTGGATAAAGGATATCTTCATGACAGATTGTAGTATGCTTATGTAAATTCCCCATATTTATATTAATACAAACTTTACATCTTTCTGTAGAAATGATGAATTTTGCACCATTAATATAAAGGAAATTGGCAACATGTCTGAAAATTTTCAATGATTTGCTCATTTTTTTAAAAAATCCTTATAAATTCATAACTTTTTACATTACTAGTCTGATTTTGGTCCAATTTTTTTCTTACCATTTTTTTCTGCTTCTGGTAATTCTATGCTCTCTGGATTTTTTTTATAAATGCTTGTAACTTTCGATGGCTGATGATAGGCTTATTATTGTTGTTATTATTATTAATTATTATTATTTGTTTATTTAGTAAATTCAAAACAGTGGCCACCACTGTTATGGTTTATTATCGTCTGCCCTCTACGGTTAATGATGTTCAACTATAAATTGGCCTCTCTGAGTCGCGATCATGGAAGTCAAGTAATAAAGTGCTTTGCTTGATAAGATCTTTGCTTATCTGACTGACATTCTTTAAGTGTAGAGTTGAAATAATGGCGTATGTACATTCTAAGTAAAAGATACAAAGATACAAGAATTAGGCATAAGATGAATAATAAAGACCTGCAGTTTTTTTTTAGAGGGCTGCCAGGACTTGGAAAAGGAGAACCTAATCTCCATAACCCGCAGGTTTTCCATCCCAACCCGCTCAGACCAAATGGAGGTAAAGGCACATAAATACAAAGGGAATTAGGAGCACAATGTATTAAAGTAGAGTGATTTATCAAATGACTATCCAAATTTAGTCAAAAATCTTCTTAAATATAATCGGTTAGTATTGTAAATTATAACTGGCATTTTTGTGAAAAATTAACATGTAGTGTTCATAAGCTTATGATATCGCTAAATATCGTATTCCACCTTGCCTTATATTTGCAATAGCTTGGTTTTTTTTTTTTTTATAATTGATCAGAGCCCTGAGGTAGACCAGCAAATTTTAAGTTGATTTTTTTTATTACTTCATTGTAAATAGCATCTGTATTTAAGTATTTATGATTTTATCTTAGCTTGTTAATTTTTCATTATTTATGTTTTCATTATAAGCATTTGTATCCCAAATATTTATGATTTTAACTTAGCCTTACCTTTTTATCAAGTTTACGATCAAATTGTAATTTTATTTGTGTACATTGTAATTTATATGTTTCGCTGATCAGGCTACTCTGTATAAATATTTGTGAATAAATAAATAACTAAATAAATAAAATCCTCGCTTGTTTCCTTGATGATGACAGCGTAATTTCATTTCTCCTAATTTTCATTGTACAGACTGTCCAAGAGAGGGAATCTGACGCCCATGGTTTATCTGCTGTCTGGGGGCGAGGGAATCAGTTACTTCTTCACACTGGATGTGGAAAGAAGAAAAAATCGGAAGGCAGTGGTGAGTGTAAAAGATAGATATTAGGGCTTACCCTGATGTACACTAGATACATGTAGTAATGGCCCCAGGGAGAAATCCATTGTAAAAGCCGATATTCAGTGCATGTAAATTTTAGCAAAATTCACTTAATTTTAGCAAAATTCACTTACTTTTAGATCTTTTTACACTTTTTAGCAAGTTGTTTCTTTTCATGTTTATAAAGATTATTGTACACAAGTCTACGCTATGTGCATTATAATGAGTGACAATTTTAGCGAATTCGTGGTCCCGAAATTTGCGAAAATTGATACTGTTTGGATACCGCTATATAATGTACAATGTACCATTATGGTATCAATTCTTAGAGGTGTGAAAATCAAGCAATCACTATTTCTACAGTGTGTATTCAGATTTTTTGTGGGTTGTTTTTGATTGTTGTCGATTTATTATCCAGAATTGTTTAATTTCTATTCCATAAATCAATCCAAATGTATATCATTATGTCACCGCCACTGTTAGATGGTGCCGGAGGCATTATGTTTTCGGGTCGTCTGTCCTTGTGTCCGTCCGTCCGAGACTCGTTACCATGATAACTTCATAATCGTAAAAAGGATTTTGACCAAAGTTGGCTCAAGTATGTAGAAACGTGAGAGGATGAACTGATTAGATTTAGACTGTGTGCGGTGGAAGGTTCATCTAGTTGTTTCTTTGGTTTTTTTTGCTTCAAATCATTCAAGAGGGGACAAGTAACGAAATTTGCTATTTGAATATTCCATCAAACACTTTGTCTGTGACTCCCTCTATGTGTTCATGGACAAGATGTAGAAATTAATATGAATTATGTGATTCTCTCTTTGCCCTAGATGACCAGGTAATCCATCACCAGTCGCCATCAAGACTTCATCAGGTTGAGTGGCAGACGGATATGCACAACCCACACACTCGCAAACTTGTGATGCAATCACACGGTAAGAAGATCCATCCTTTTCCTTCATTTGTTTATTTCTCCTCTTCTATTTCCTCATCCCTCTCTCTCTCTTTCCCTCTCTAATCCTGAGAACCATCCACACTCTATCAGGTTCAGTGGCACACAGACAAGCACAACCCACACACCCGCAAACTTGTGATGCAATCACACGGTAAGAAGATCCATCCTTTTCCTTCATTTGTTTATTTCTCCTCTTCTATTTCCTCATCCCTCTCTCTCTCTTTCCCTCTCTAATCCTGAGAACCATCCACACTCTATCAGGTTCAGTGGCACACAGACAAGCACAACCCACACACCCGCAAACTTGTGATGCAATCACACGGTAAGAAGAACTGTATTTTCTTTTCTTTTCTTTACTTCCACTTTCTTTACTTCTCCTTCTCTGTTCTCTGACCTCTTTCTATCTCTCTTGCTTCTCTCGTTCTCTCTCTGTGTAACTGCCAACATTCACCATCCGGACCTATATCAGTTAAAGTGACAGACACACATGCAAAACCCATATACGTGCAAGTTTTTGATGCAATCACATGGTAAGAAGAACTGTTTCTTCTTTTCTATTTCTCCTTCTCCCTCTCTCTCTCTCTCTCTCTACCTCTCCATTATTCTGAAATCACTCTTTCTCCCTGCACCATCTTTTTGATAAATGCTTACTTGCACAGCACAATCATTTGCCCAGGACAAGAGGGTTTCTAAAGCCCAGGGGCCGATTGCTCGAAATGGTCTTAGCTATCCTCTTCATGCTAAGAAGTCTTGACTTCTTTCGCCATCCTCGTAACATAGACATACGACTATGTTAAGAGGGGGGCCTAAGAACTTGAGACGCCTTTATAGCATGAAGAGGATAGCTAAGACCATTTCAAGCAATCTGCCCCTGGATGATTACCCCTCCCCCCCCCCCCCCCCCAGAATGAAAGGGAGAGTAAGGGAAAACATTGTTCTTTATAAAGAAATGGGGAAGGTACAGTAAAATAATTAGCGAACAGGGTGTTAGAGAAATAGAGAGATATATATAAGAGAGCCGTTTGGGCTAAAAATAAAAGATCAAGTAAAATCAGGATTGTGCGTCACTGGCAAGAGAGAGAGAGAAAGAGAGAGAGAAGGAGAAATAGAGAAAGTTAAATAAGAGAATGGGTAGTGGAAAAGGATCCTTCACTATGAGAAGAAGGTATCAGGCAAAATAAACAGCTACCATTCAAGGCTTCACACAAACTAGAGACACAAAACAGTAAGTGGCTTCCATCCATATTCACTGAACATATGTCACATCCGTTTGATAATTCTTCCCAGCGTAAAAGGGAAGGAAATTCCTTATGTGCCTCTACGATTGTGGATGACTGTATGGAAGTTTTTTACTTTGTCCACTTCTTTTTGTTTCTACTGCTCACAGTGCTTACCGTGTAATTGCCTCACAAGCTTGCGAGTGTGAGGGCTGTGCATGTTGGCCGCAAATCAACCCGATTAACCCATTGGCTACTAAATTCTGTCATTTCCATAGACTTTGTGCAAAGACAACTCGACTCCAGTTGTCAACGAGTTAAGAATTTTGATGGTCAATCTTGGCCGGGGTAAAGAGTGAGAGAAAAGAGGGGAAGAAGGAAACGGAGGAGAAATAAATTAAAGAAGGGGGAAAAGAGACGACTCTTCTGACTGTGTGATTGCATCATAAGCTTGCGAGTGTGTGGGTTGTATCTGCCACATCAAGTCTGAATGGCAAATTTAGTCGGGGTAGAGGGTGAGAGAGAAGAGAAAGAGAGAGAGAGAGAGAGAGAGAGAGAGAGAGGGGGGGATAGGGGCTATGAAATATAAAGAATGATTGACAATGAAAAGTTTGCAAGGAATTTTGCCCTTTTGCACATATTTGCGAAGTTATGTATGCCCGATTGAATAAAATATCACCTTTTACCCGGTTTCTTATAGATATTTTTGTCTCGCTACAAAAGCAGACTCCTGAAGAGAAGGACGCGGCGAGAAAACCTCAGTAAGTACCTGACTTCACCATCGCTAATTTATCACCCTTCATTAGACTATTAAATTATTTTCTTGTTTACTCATATTCAAAATCAATTACAGCTCATGTTGCCTGCACGCGTTGCCATAGCAACCAGTGTATGCACATCAACTTGTTCAATGTCCCCTCTATATTGCTTTTAATATTGAGAAATTCATCAAAGAGGCTTGTTAAGTTTATAAGAAATTTGTTTCAAAGACAGAAAGAAAAGCTAATTTTGACATTGATCCTTACGCTGTGGTGCTGCAATTTAAGAAAGGAAGAAATCAGAAAAAAAAATGTCTGTCGTAGGAAACTCTGCCTCCTTGCGACATTATGCGTGTAATGGGTAAAAAAAATACATATGATTCAGTTGAGCAGCAGTTGCTATAGCCTCCTCTCACAATGAAGCCCACATTTGCCGCCAAAAATACATCAATTGGTTGATACTGAAGAAATATTTCAGAATCCTTCTTCTTGAAGAAATACAAAATTTCAGTAAGCCCCGTATTTTGGTATCTATAATACATATAATTTCTCACTCAAGTCTTGGCTTCTGAAGCCAATCAACATCTCAAATCAAAGCTTATTGTGTGAGGAATTCAAGGAATAAAAAGAGGAACAAGTAAAAATCTGACTTTTGTCTGATTTCGATGTGAAGGGTCACATATTTGAAAAACCACAATATGTTCCAATTTTAGTATGTGGTTACCTTGCATAGTTCTATCCATCTCTTTTTTCCCCATTTGCTTCCATATTCCTCTGAAATTACATGTACGTGTAATTAATCGAAACAAGGCTCAAAATTGCAGTTTATAATTACTTCAAATATTAAACAGATCGAAGGTTTTTTCAGGCATGCACACTTCCATGATTGGTATCTTTGCTTTACATGTGAAAAAAATTGCTTATTTGTCTATTGATTAAAATTTATTGTTTTTGTTTTTGATCATCTGTGCACATTTTGGCTATAAAGGACTTCTCGTTTTTTTACCTGAAACAAATGCTCGAAAATGAATGAAAGATATATACAATGAAAAATTTGATATTGTGTATGTCATTATGTGTCTGGTAATCATTCGGTTTTTATGTGCATATACGAGTTATGCTATAGAATTTAGGTGTAAAAGATAAAATGGTGCATGTTTGCCTTTTTATTAGAATTGATTCCTTTATTTATCATCTTTGCCCATTTTGGCGACAAAGGACGTCTTGTTTATTCACCTGAAACAAACGGTCAAAAATTAATGATAAGTATGTTAGGTGAATTTGAAGATAATGAAGCCTATTGTGTATTACATAATGTGTCTGGTAATCATTCTGTTTATACATGTATGTGTACATATTTAACATTCAAATTGTAGTGACATTGATTCAACGTGTCCTCCATAACTGTTTTTAAGAGTGAATGTTTTGTTAACCGTAATTTGAAAGTTTTACAATGTATTTGATTAAGTAATTTTGGCATTGATTCTTCATTACATAATTTCATGATGATGTGAGGGTTGCCATGTGAATTCCATGTACACTATTTGTTATTTTGTTGATAAATACAAAATGTTGGTGTATTTTTAAAGGTTGTAATATTTAAAAAAACGTGTCTGATAATCATTGTATTTACTTGAAAATTATAGAATTGTTATTACTTTCAAGAATGTGATACATACCAAATGTCCTCCAAATACAATTTATACTAAATGGGAATATCGTCTTGTTATTTAGAAAAAAACTTTATTCATAAAATACATGTAAGAATAATAATGTTACACTAAATGATTATAGTGATGATGAAATGATGATAATTAAATGCATGAAAGGTACGTATATTGCCGTGCTGCTGTTTGTCACTTGAATTTTACTTTTATGTCATCATCCTTGGTGCATTGATGCATTAAAAGACTCCAGCCCTTTGCCAAGTTTATTTTTGATATTGTTTGATTAAAATGGGGTACATATAATCTAGTAGCTTCTTTTCATCATAATACACTGTATGTCCGTTCGTTTGAAAAATGTTTATCTATAGATGTACAATCCTTTATTTTCTGTACATGCAGGTTGATAAAATGCAGTCGGCATTATCGTGCTTTCATAGCTGAATGCGTCCAGGATCTCCGAAAAGCCTCAATGGGTATGTTCCTCCCCTTCCCACTAGCCCCCCCCCCCTCAACCTCCCTTCAAAGAAATATATTGCTTTAACACTAAAGGGGGAGGGGGTTGAATCAACCTCCCCTGCCTCTATGTTATGTGTTATTTTGTGTTTTGTTATGTTTATATTGTAAAGCGCTTTGAACCTTTTTTTGGAATTAAGCACTATATAAGTTTTGTGTATTATTATTATTATTATTATTATTATTATTATTATTATTGTGTGATATATCTGCAGCATGAAGAGGCGCTGCCTTAACATTTTTTTTACTTCTTTCTTTCAAGTACTGTGCAACTTTTGACATCAAATTTGTTGTTTCCCCACATTAATCAACACCCCTTATTCGTTGATAATTGATTTGAATGAATGAATGAATGAAAGAACTTTATTACCAATACCAAAAATTGAATACAATAAAATACAAGGACATCAAGAAATAGCAAAACTGCTAGTAGGGTATGGTGCCCAGGTTCATTTGATAATAAGATTGGCCTGATTAAGTCAACAATAGAAGATGGAGTGAATATTTTGTGTAAAATCATAGAATGAGCAAATATTTGATCAATTAAAATCTCACATTGATTAACTTGTATTAGTATTTAGCATAAGGTACATTTCTGTGCTAAATCTGAGCTTTCTCATTTTCTAATTGTTTGTGGAAAAAGAAATGTAGAATCTATTGGGACTGCATCCAGTGCAAAAATGCTACTCTAATGGGGTGTTGCTCATAATCAACTGCAGATCAACTGCAACTTTGCAAATTGTAGTGCGCATTTTCATTCCCGCACAGTATGCGCATTTAACAATACGCGCATGAAACAATGATTTTGATTGGCGCGTTCCGATCAAATACAATTACAGTTCCGATCAACTACAACTTGCGAGCAATTGCGACTTTTGAGCAACACCCCCTAAATGTTTCTATTTTCCCAAACTTATGACCCATTCTTTGCATTCCATTTATACAGATCCGAATATTGACCGGTCTGAAGCGAAGGAGTATGGAGACCAGTGTGAGATTTTCCAGACGATCGGCCTCATTTGGAGCCTGTGTGAAATCCTCTTTGTAGAAACTTTACCAGGTTAGAATTTTAAAAACATTATTCAGGGTGTGCCTAAAAAGTTCCAATAAACTGCAATTCTGTTGGGAATTGAAATGCACATTTTCAGCTGCATTTTGCAATCGATTACAACTTTCTTGCAGTATCCCCTCAAATTGTTAGTTTCTGAAATATGTTCATAATCAGATGGCCACTTTGGATTTTTTCCAAAGTGGTGAAGACTGCTATTATTTTGCTGCATTGTCCCAAGTCATATTCCATCTTTATACATGTGTACATGTTAATCTGTATTTATATATTTTTTATAGAACAAAATGATGTTTCTTATTTTGTTAGGTATGATATGGGCATCCTCCTCTGCGACGGGTTGCTCATCTGCGCCTCATTGACATACGCGATGTAACTCTTGCGCTCAGTGGAATCAAGACTTTTTCCTGAAAATCTCCAACTGCGTGTAAAGTGAATGGGATGCAGAGAAGGGTCCCAAATATTTTGAACTGCAAAAATGAGAGGGGCTATATTTCATCTAAAATGACATTGTTCCTGGTCAGATTTTGCTGAGATATTTCTCACACATAATCTTTAGGATATTTGTAATAATATTAGATTAATATTGAATAGGATATTCATTGACTTCCTACTTTTTTCAAGCTGAAAGTTTAGGTGCGCAGAAGGTGACCCGACATTTGCTCCGGCGACAATTGCTCCGGTTCATTTTTCTGGCTAGGAGTAGGGTTAGGGTTAGGGTTATGATAGGGTTTATGATTCAGAATGATGTCAAGATTAGGATTAGGGTTAGGGTTAGGTTTGGGATTAGGTTTGACATTAGGCTTACTGTGTCAGTTTTTTGCCGGAACAATTGTCGCCGGAGCATTTGTCATGGAACCGCGCAGACATTAGACCTCCCATCATTATGTTTAGCATACATTCGTCCTTTCAGGTGGGATTGTCTTACAGCAACTATTAGACTGGGTCAAACTGCACTTCACAGAGGGAGACGTCAAGGCTAGGAATGTCCTCAGTGCTGAGGAGATTGAGACGACTGAAGAATACTGGTCTGCTGTAAGTATGATTATTGAAATTCTAAAGAAATTGTACCTGATTTATTTTCCTTGTAGTAAGAAATGTTCTTTCAAAGTTCAAATGCATTTAGTCAATTTCATTTAAATGCAACACATTAACAAAATAAGTACAATAAAATACATATAAACAATCAACAAGACAGTAAATTAAAGAAGAAAACAGTAGGATGAAAGATAGGGGGACAACATATACAGTACGTGAATAATATTATTAATGAAATTTATTTGAAAACTGCTGTAAAACCAACGTGGTTCTGTCGGGGCAGCCCCAGCTATTATGTAGATTCAAACTTGTACTGAAAAATTAATATGTAAATTATGAAAGGGATGTTAATTAATCAAAATGAGCTAAAAAATATTGTTTGTGTTTGGATTTATAAGAATTTAAAGATTTTTTAATGCATAAGCGCAAAAAAAGGAAAGCAAACTGGAGACCAGCACCTATGAGATACCAAAGATGAAGAAGGGGAGGAAGAGTGAGAGAAGGTTGAGAGAATGTAGTTAATGCTGATGCTGATTTTTATACAGGAATGTGAAATATATATTCTAAGCTGGCAAAATTTTATTACATGAGTTATACATAAAGTGAATCAACACAACATTCAAAGATGGACAAAATTCCATTTATAATAATAATAAAACACAACATTTATTAGGCGCATAATTAATGTGGATGTTTCTAAGTGCACAGTGTTCTAATTACAATCATAATAATAATAATAATGAACGGCTTTTACATACCACTTGGCGTCTCAAGGAATAAATATTTCTACCTGGTACCCATTCACCTCACCTGGGTTGAGTACAGCATGATGCGGATAAATTTCTTGCTGAAGGAAATTGACGCCATGGGTACCTACGACCCTCAGGTTGAAAGGCGAGAGTAGGAACCACTACACCAGGACGCCTCCACAATACAACATTAAAAGTTGGACAAAATTAATTAATATAACATTTATTAGGCGCTTACTACGGATGTTTCTAAGAGCACAGTGATCTGATTACAAAAAAGATTACTACCCGGTAAATTAAATGGTATGTTCTATAAATATATACTTTGACGCATATTTATTCAGATATTTGTGAATGATTACATGTAGATCAGAAATCGCCCAGTTAACAAATTTCAATATCAGGGACCCTAATTGAAGAGAGTTGATTAGTTGTCTTAAAATATGAAATCAGAGAACGAAGGTAGAATGATGTTTCTGCTGCTGGCCTTTATCAGATTATAATGACCATAGACCATGCTGCATGCGCCTTACTGTTTATCAAAGTTTCACGTGTACCTTGCTCTATCTACAGATCTACATCTATATCCTCCAAGGACGATTGACGGAAGCCCGCCATATGCTCTCCCTCGATCCAAAGTTTCAGCAGGACACTCATGGGGTAAGTTTTAGCCCATAAACTGCTGTGGGCCACATTTGTTGCCCGAGAACTTAGAAACTGCCATATCCAAAATTTATATTGATGACAAAAGGTAGCTACTAAACTATTGTGCATGAACCACTTTCCTAAACATCCATTTGATACCAGTAGTCAATAGTCATTCATGACTCTGTGCTGAGAAGAATTCTTCAAAACTTTAGTAGGATTGTGGAATGGAGTGATATGTCAGGCATGTGCTGAATTCTTTCTTAGCTCATTATTGATACATACAGACCCATATTCTGATATCAGGTTTAACCTAAACTCGAGTCTAAATCTGTGGTTTACAAGTGCCAAAACTTTATTTAAACTATATAATTCTTATGTTAACTGCTCTCTTCTCCTATGCTTTAATAATGTAGAAAAATATTTTAAGTTTTTATTCCAAGACATTTTTTTATACTTTTATTGTCAAATAAGCTGGTAAAATAAACACCGACTGTTATAGATCAAAGCCTCTTTTGACTTCCCATATTTGAACCACAGTTTCAAACTCTAGTCTAAGTTAAACCAGACATCAGAATACAGGCCACAGAGTTTTAGTACAGGGCTTTGAATTTCACTTTGAATTTGACTCCTAATTACAAAGCATTGTTTAAGGAGAGATCGTTCACTAAAAAAAACTGTAATAGCTTTGTAATATCGCATATTATTTGAATGTTGGTGGTGTAAATTCCATCATCATCCCACTAACATTTTTAACATGAATAAAGGTCAAAGTAACCCACGTTTTGTGTGGAATTTATTGCATCAAGAACAGTGTTCAACTGTTTAGGGGTTTATAATGCATTTGTACATGTAGCACCCTACAACCGGAACTTTTTGTATAGTTGCCATCCTAAATTCATAATTTTCTACCATTTCGCTTGCTAAGTGAGTGCTTCTTTACATGGACATCATTTATTATTGGGGACATTGTTGTGTCGACAATATTGTTCAGATTATCTATCTGCAACCAATATCATGAGCTGGTAAATGACAAGAAGCTATTTGTTAGATCGTGAGGTATGCTATTGTGTATAGTAGAGAGATTCAGAAAACTCACACGTGATATCGCTTGATACCTGTAGGTCATACAGAGAATTTATCCTTTTGTAGCAAACTCTGAGCAAATGTTATGAAGGATATTTTGTAAAGTACATGTAGATACTCAAATGTATCGTTTTCTGAAGAACAATATAAATGTAGTTAAAACACATATCAGAGTTAAGTTTGCATTCTATCTATATATTTTGCATTATGGTTTATTATTATGGGGCAAATCGGCAAAATCGTTATGCTCGCTTAATTTTAAATGCAGATTTTTTAACACCCCGTAATATTTTGTTAACTCGTTTAAAATGCCAATCAATCAGTGAACGAATGCAATATCACTTAAAAATATGGATGTTGAAAGCAATTAATAATATGATGCCAAGATATATTCAAACTCTTTTATGCTACAGGACTGTAAATATTAGAACCAGACATGCTACTTCTTGCCCATTTTATATTGATAAACCTACAACAGAATACTTTAAAAGATCATTTCATTACCAAGGCTCAACAATTTGGAACAATCTACCAATAAATACCCGGAACTCAACCTCTTTAGGATCATTAAAAAAACAGTGCAAATTAATATCCCAATCTTATCCATAACTGTCAGTTTTTGTTTGTATACTCAATTGTAAATGTAATTTGTCTAGTATGTTTCTTTATTATGACTTTGTTTATTAATTTCTTTAATTTGTTTGTGTATTTAGTTTTAATGTATTCGTATTCCTTATATATTGTTTATATTTTTGTAATCATGTTCTTTTTATCTTGTGATACAGGGCCCCTTGGTCGAGCAGTTTTTTATATACTGAAATGGCTACCCTGTTTAAATAAAACGACAAATAAAAAAAAATAGCACGTTCTCTCCTTCAGATGTTCTGATATTACAATGAAGTTGTGTTTGTTTGTCTTTGTCCGTATCTGTTTCCTAGGCTTACGGCAAGATTGATGAACTGATGAGACGCATGCCTGTGTTTGGGACCCTCAGCCGTCAGTCCCTCGCCGAGTTTGATCTGAAATGGCGACACTGGCAGGACATGTGCAGGCAGTGCCTGGAAGATCACAGCTTTGCATCGTATTCCAGGCTTGAAGTTATCTGTAAGGTAAGATTGAAGTGATTTAAGTTTTGGGTTCAGAGAATCAAATGTTACTGGTCACAGGGACAAATACTGACATTAAATCAACATAAACTCACACAAAATAGCTTTTGGCTGTGATAATTTTGCAAGATTGATGAACTGATGAGACGCATGCCTGTATTTGGGACCCTCAGCCGTCAGTCCCTCGCTGAGTTTGATCTGAAATGGCGACACTGGCAGGACATGTGCAGACAGTGTCTGGAAGATCACAGCTTTGCATCGTATTCCAGGCTTGAAGTTATCTGTAAGGTAAGAGAGAGAGAGATGGGGGAGAAAGAGCTTGAAGCTACGAATCAAAAATCTGATTTGCTAAAATATCTGTAAACATGTAAGGATGAATTGAATAGGTTTTATTTTAGTTCAGTGGTCAAAGATCTCAGGGCGAGAAAATAACTTGTTCAGGCTGCAAAACAAGACATGTGCAGACAGTGTATTGAAGATAACATCTTTGCTTCCTATTCCAGGCTTGAAGTTATCTGCAACGTAAGACAGAACTTATTCAGAATTTTGGGATCAAGGGTCACTGGTCACAGGGCAAAAAACCTATGTTAAATCACTAAAAGCTCATGCAAAATAGCTTTTGGCTGCGATATTTTGGCAAGATTGATGAACTAATGGGACGCATGCCTGTATTTTGGACCCTCAGCCGTCAGTCGTTAGCTGAGTTTGACTCGAAATGGCGACATTGGCAAGAGTACAGCAAAGGGTCTCCAGTCTCTGCATAGTTGCTATGAAACACAACCCAGACTGGAGGTTCTAAATTCCGCAATAGAGAACCGAGTCCTCTAATCAAGTTGAAGTAAATAGATATGGGGGGTTAGGTGGTCACAGGTCACAGGGTCAAATAAATTGTAAAAAATCAGCCAAAATATGTTGTTATCACAATAGATTCAGAACCATTGAATAGATGTGTACCAAATCTGACCAACATACGTACTAAAGTGAACCAACCAGGTACACGAGGTCAAAGGCAGACATGCCAACCATTCTAGAATATGCATAAGGTCAAAACGTAAATGTGAATGATGCAACTAAAGAGAGATAAAAATCATTACAACAATACCGTACTATTACCCATTCACTTGTGATGACAGCCTTGAATTGCTATGAAAATACACCTTGAGTATATTCCAGAACAGTTGGCATCTCTGCAAAGGTCACAGGGCAAAGAAAAACAATGTAGTACCATGCAAAAGCAAATTCATTCAACTTTGTTTAACTTTGCTCTCAATCTTATTTTCAGATCTTCTGTGGGGATCAAGCTGTGCTGTTGCACGAGGTTGGAGATTTGATTCAAGAGCTCGGAGGCTGGTATCACTTAATGGTCACCCGTCTTCTCTACACCAACCCAACGGTCAAGGCTCTTGACCTTCACTTTCATGCCAAGGTGAGTCTGAATGGGTCAAAATGTTTGTAAGGGATTTGATCCAAGAGCTTGGAGGCTCGTATCATCTGATGGTCACCCGTCTTCTCTACACCAACCCAACGGTCAAGGCTCTTGACCTTCACTATCATGCCTAGGTGATTCTGAATGGATCAAAATGTTTGAAGGGGATTTGATCCAAGAGCTTGGAGGCTCGTATCATCTTATGGTCACCCGTCTTCTCTACACCAACCTAACGGTCAAGGCTCTTGACCTTCACTATCATGCCTAGGTGATTCTGAATGGGTCAAAATGTTTGTAAGGGATTTGATCCAAGAGCTCGGAGGCTGGTATCACCTTATGGTCACCCGTCTTCTCTACACCAACCCAACAGTCAAGACTCTTGACCTTCATTATCATACCAAGGTGAGTCTGAATGGGTCAAAATGTTTGTTGGGGATTTGATCCAAGAGCTCGGAGGCTGGTATCATCTTATGGTCACCCGTCTTCTCTACACCAACCCAACGGTCAAGGCTCTTGACCTTCACTACCATGCCAAGGTGAGTCAGAAAGGGTCAAAATGTTTGTAGGGGATTTGATCCAAGAGCTCGGAGGCTTCCATCACCTTGCTTGATACACTCTGTAACACCTAATTTCTCTCTCGTCTTGCATACAAATGCTCAACCGTTGAAGATCCTTACCTTTAGAAACATGCCAAGTTGTGGCAAAACATGAACCTGCAATGTCAATGAAAATTTCTAATTCAAAGATCATTGAGCTACAAAGTTTTCTTATTAAGAATTTCTTCAATATACAAGTAGGAATTATTTCATTTGACAAGGATCTTTGTTCCCACTCGTGAATATCTATCTGCTACCAACTTAACATACTAACGTTTGATCCCATTTCTACTTTTGACCTACAGGCAAGCATGGATGCCTGCGGAGTTTCTGGCAGAATGACTGCTCTTGACAGTATCTTGGAAAAAGCCCTGGAGTTTGACATTTACCAGATGATCAAAATCAGTAGGTAAGTGACTGCTCGTATCCTATTCACAAACTTCCATTCTGTGACATTTGACCTTTGACTAGCTTATGAGCATAGATGCCTAGAAGTGTTTAGTCTGTAGAATAGATTATGGATGTACAATCTGCAATATTTCCCTGTCACCATCAGCTTTCAATCATAAGATTTTGAATGGTATTAATTGTTAATAATACATGCATTTTATATAGCACACACATCCACACTGTTGAGTACCAAAGGGACTTTGCATTGTTATTACCCTGGCTTTAGCTTATCGATTCCAACACTCAAGTATATCAAAGAATAAATGTTCCTGCCAGATATCTATGCAATATGGATGAGTTTTTTGCTGAAGGAAATTAATGCCATCAGTGGGTTTCACACCGCAACCCTCTCAAGTCGAGGGTCACAAGTCGAGAGCTTACTGAAGACTTCACAAAGGCTTACTCGTAAATTGAGCAAAAATTTAATGATAGTGGTATGATCTACTCTCCATCTACCGTAATTATTATCATTTCCTTATATAAAAAAAAATCTCTGCTCTAACTGCCAGTAATCATTTAGTAAAGGCCAGAGTTCACTACTCGATATATTATTTTAAAAATTGTCAATGATCCATGATTTCTTTTTTCAGTGCAACGTTGAGTAATTGGTGGTTTGTAGCTCATCTAGCCGATCTTCTTCACCACTGTGGCCAACTGGACTCACATCAACTCAAGTAAGTTGCATTTATGAAATCTTCAATATATTAACAAAAGATTAATATATTTTGATGGCCTATTCTAGCTTCTATTAGGTTGAATTGAAATATAGCATACAGTTTGCCTTTTTGCCATTTCTTTCCACTTAAAGGTATCAGAGATGCCAGTCTTAAGAAAATTTTCTGATTTCAGGAAGTTTGGGATTTGCTTAGTGTACAAGTATATAGACAATTGGCAATTTTCATGTAATATCTTGGTGTTTCAGGAAATTTCCTCTTCTTCTTGTGGCATCTTGTGGCAATTTGTATTCCCCAAGTATTTGCATGCTTTGTACTTATTAGCAGTATGGTGCATGATTTTATCATGCTAGGGAAATGTACGTTTGTCATTTATCAAGTTCATCAACATTATTTAATTTTTAAATCTTGTTCTCAGTTTTGGATCTGATCTTAGTGAGTTTCTTTTGCTTGAGTATGCCTCAACACTGATGTCTCATAACAGGTAAGCATTTGAAAGGGGAAAAATCAAGATTTTGCAGTAATAGAATTTCTATTGCTGTCCCTTTTTCTTCACAGCCCTTTTCCTATCATTGCATATGGAATTCAGAAACTTGCATATATACACTGTACCCGGCAGACAGCCTTTATGAATCTCCAGGAAAGAATAGGAATTTTGACTATTTTTAGAGTTTCAAGGCTTTTTCAAAAGAGTTTTCCTAATTTTCTAGACAATTCTACAATATAGTCCAATGGGAAACAGAGTTTCTTTCCTCTTTTTCAACAAAATCTGACCTCCTTTTCCATTATATGGGTTGAGTGGCCTGGAAAAGCCATATAGATATTTCTTGGTTTGGTGAGATTCTGGTTTGTTATCATCTATCAAAATGTTAGCATTGAATTAATTAACAAAATGGACTGGAGTAAGAATTTTTTTTCATTGATGTTGTATGTCTGATATCTGGACATATATGAAAGATTTAGCATTATGTTTCACTATTTTTTATCTTGTTTTCTACTATTCACAGTTTCTGGCAAGTAGTCGCAGATTATCTTGATCATTGTCCACATTTTGGAAGGTAAGATTAGTTTATTTTTGTATTTTTTTGCAAAATACTGCACCCTCCAATAAAAGAATAATTTAAAAATTCAAAAAATTGTAATTGTTTTAAAAAGGTAATCATTTGAGGAGGGGAAGCAGGGGGGGGGTGGGCAGGGAAGGGCGAGGGGGAAGGGAGGAGCAGGATGGAGGAGGACAACAATAACTCCTTCGGTGGTGCATTAATTCTGAAGGTAGGGATTACGTAGCCCAAGCCACCAGCTTAGGAGCTACAAACAATAAAAAGCATGCTCGGGCTATTGTGTGTACTTTCCGAAATTACACACAAAAGAGCACCTCCCATTGAGGTGTTGAGTTGCCTAAAAATGTACAAAAACTATTACAGTGTTAAATTCCAATGTAAGACAATCCAATTCAAGGCATGTATTAACATTTTAATCATGATATTCCTCCTAACAGACCTTATCTTGAGCTATTCATCGAGAGGATACCATTGAAGACTGAAAGGAAAGCGCTCAAAGTGCTCAAGGCTTGTGAAGATAGAGATATGAAGGAACAGGGTGAGTTATGCTTAATTTAAAGAGACTGGTTAACCTTTTACATACCTCCCAACCATTAAGAATTTTAAGTAAAGATGTGACTTTTTTTGCTATTTTGAGAGAGCTTTAATGCCATTTCCAAGGAGGTTTCCTATTTTTCTTGAAAATTCTACTATAGAGTCTTTTGGGAAACATGGTTTTCAGCAAATCATTTCCTCTTTATCCGTTACAAGGGTTGGAAAGCCTGCCTTTTGCAACTGAACCGCCCAAACCCGCTCATCATATTTTGTAAACATTTTTGTAACCATGGTAACTATTTTGGTGGGGCTACAAACAATCCTACCAAGGACTCTATTCTGTTAAAAATCATTTCATAACTTCCATTAAAATATAAGACAGGCAGCAATGATGCTACACCTGCCAGTGAATATTAGCACTTTTGTACACAATTTCCGTTACTGGGTTAACTTCCAAAGTAATATTGGAGCTGCATGGCTAAAAGAAGCATTGTGGCATTGTGGCATTCTTCTGATAAAAATATCCTGTGTTAAAATCCAGTTCATGGTGTTAATGTCTTTCTGTGATTAATTCACGTGGGTCGAGTGCAGCACAATGTTGATAAATTTCTGACTACAACAAATGAACGCCATTGGCAGGATTTGAACCTACGACCCTCTGGTTGAAAGGCGGGAATCAGAATCACTACACCTTGGGGCTCCAATAGAGTGGGTACATATATGTTCACTACATGAATTGATAAGTTTCATGTAACATTTTTATACGTCTTTGGGGGTGTTGCTCAAAATCAACTGCAAATCAACTGCAACTTTGCAAATCGTAACGCGCATTTTCATTCGCGCACGGCATGTGCATTTAACAAGACGCGCATGAAACAATGATTTTGATTGGTGCGTTCTGATCAAATGCAACTTGCGATCAATTGCAACTTTTGAGCAACACCCCCTTTGTCAATCATCATTCCTCACAGCCCAGAGCATCTGCAAGGTCCTCGGCATGCGGTGCTATCGTCAAGGCCGCCTAGGCTCTGCCCTCACCTGGTGCTTGAGGTCGCATGACCCGACCTTTGCGACCTACCTGGCGGACAAGTTCCTGACGGAGTACAGCTTGAAGGGCGGCTTCTCCAACATTGACCTGCTTGATAACCTCGGAGCTGGGATGTTGCTAAGCGATAGACTTACATTCCTTGGTGAGTTGATTTCTGAATGATGTTATTAGAAATAATGACTTGACTTTATTATTGCAACATGTTCATAATAAACCCCTAAGTTTAAAATTGCCCATCAAAGCAGTTTCTCCTTATTTATTTATTACCTAAAATACTATAGAACCTATGTATAGAGTCAGCATGTCTACATGTGCCTTTCTTTGTTCCCTTTCCTGGCCACTATGGACATTTTTTAGCATATTTGTTTGTGTTTTTCTTCACTTGTATACTAGTACTAGTACTCTCAAAGTTGAGCAATGTGCTGTTTTTACAACCAATATGAGCAAATTTATATCTGAGGAGTAAAATCTCATCAATTGGATAGTGATTAATCAACAGTATTTTGCCAATGATGAGTAAACTATTCCCAATTAGTTTTGAGGGAGTGCAGAGGATGCCTCCCTAATGGGATGTTGGCATGCTGTGAAATAACAAATTTAACAACAAATCACTACTGATGATTCATTAGACTTGTAAGGCGTCAAATCCACTCTGATAAAGTGCTCATGGCATGCAAAAAATAAGATAATTGTAAAAAAAGAATAAGTACAGAATGGTATGCGCTATATAAATTTCTATTATTATTATTATTAAAGCACAAAAATGGCATCATTTGCATGAGACGACTCAAGTTATAGATAGAATTGAAAACATCCTGGAAATGTAAATGACCTACTACATGTATTTGCAATGAAATAGACACAGATAATACAGGCTTACACACACCTCAATCAAAATATAGAAATGGTCCCAATGCTCTTTGTCTCTTCACCGTAAACTTTACAATTGTTGAATCTCTTCTGATACAGGCAAATACCGTGAATTTCATCGCCTCTATGAGCAGGGAGACTTTGCCGATGCAGCTGCTCTTCTTCTTTCATTGCTTCGAGCTAGGCTTGCACCAAAACAGTAAGTATATTTTCTATGAAATTTGGAAAGGTCTCTGTAATACCATCTTTGATATGGGTTGTATAAACCATTATTGACATTCTCTGGTTTAAAGAAAATATCATTGAATCATTCAAATGCTTTTTTGATGAAAATCTCAACGTATTGAAATCAATTACTTATTAAGTTCTTCCTCGAGTGATGCTTATTCCAATCAATATCATAATTCATGATATTTTTCTTCTTTTATATGAGTTTTGTAGTAGTATATTTGAGTGATGAAAAGTATGGTCCAGTCAAGATTTATATTTGTGTTCTGTTAATCTTTCCTAGATGATGCCTTGGCATTGAGTGAGGTCATGTCAAGTCATAAACAAACAACAGGGATCTTGCCATTATGTCCTTCAAGGGAGTAATTAGGATTTCATAGGAGATAGAAATATACTTATCCAATAATTGATATATCAATCCAAAGAATGAAGAATAATGGCAGGTAAATTGTTGTAATTTCATCCTTCAAAGAACCTAGGGTTTATATTGTCCCAAAGTGATTTCTATCAAAGGTTATTTGAATCATTGTTCTGTTCTGCTCCTACACAGGCAAGATGAGCTCTTATTGATTTATTTGTTATGTTGTTGATTTTCCTCATTCATTAATTTCTGATAAAGGTTCTGGTTAACCCTACTTACCGATGCCTTGCCCTTACTGGAGCTTGATGATGTCGTACTGAGTAGTAAGCAGACGTATGAGCTGCTTCGATGTCATGAGGAGTTGGAGAGGTGGTTCAAGTCGGAGGAATACCAAACACAGATCCTACCCAAGAAGAGCAAGGTCAGTGGTTCAATGCCTGTTCAAACATTTATTGTGCAGTAAAACAGACTTGTACAATTAAATGATGAGCAGTATTTGATTCACTCAATACAACTGTACAAGTCAGCAATCTTACCAAGATTTCAATTTGAATATCGATTCTGATTATTGACAATCTAATTACTGTATAGAAGAAAATAATTGCCAGGGTTTTATTTTCTTGCTTTTTGCGGTAAAATTGCAGCAACGTCTAGACCCGCAAAAATAATGCTAAAAAATTTGTACGAAACATGCGCAGTACTTCACACATTGCGTTTTGAAGTGGCCAATAATGCTTACAATGTTTCAATGACATGTATATTTGCAGTTCTAATTGTAATCTAAAGAATGTACTGTGATTATATGGCATTCTTTATTATCTTTTTTGGCATTTATAAGTATTCATTTGTAGCAATAATCACTTTCATTATTTGTCAGGTTGGGAGATTATCCTTTTTTCATGTGTTGTATCTGTACATCCAATACCCCGCGAAAATGTTCATGGACTAACCAACCGTGAAAAATTAACACTGCAAAATCATCCTGCTATACAGTATGCAATATGATTTGTTGTGCAAATTTAACTTCATTTGGGTATTTTAAGCCATCTTTACAATCTGTAGCTTGAGAATTTAGCAACTAGTCATTTGGAAAATATGTTGATGCTCACGATTACCAGGAACCCATTCCAAATTAAAAGTAGACTTTCCAAGGAAGTCCAAAAAATGTGACCGAATTTTAGAAAATCAAGTACCCCAATTCCTCTATATTTTGTAACAGGTTTAGCACAATTGCCAAAATTTTCATACAAGAAGTTCGCATTTCTTCGAGCTT
>BQKZ01013035.1:0-12539 GCA_036244855.1 Temnopleurus reevesii | reverse complement strand
CCATGGAAGTTTGGGAATTATGCTTTTCTTTGTTAATTTTGATAGTCTCGATGGGTAAGATTAACAAAGAAAAGCATTTCCAAAATTATAAAATCAAAAAGTTCTGAAAAACCTGGAAATTAATAATACAACCAAAAGTATGATTTGTGTAGTCCTGAACAAATGAAAGGCTGATTTCCATACGCTAAAATAGATAAATATATTTACTGAAAGATTAATAGATAGATAGAAAAATAAGTAGAGTCAGGTGGATAGAGAGACAGACAGACAGACAGAGAGATATATATGGTTGAGAGCTAAATAGGAAGATATAGATTGAATAAATTGTTATTCAAATACTGATCATGACAGCCCAACAGCAAAATGATAATTGTTGTACCTTAAATATAATATAAATATATACTTAACAAATTGTATAAACACTCAACACACGATTTCTAAACAGGTCTGGTTTTACCACCAAAATTTCATAACAAATCATTGGTAACACTTCTATTGCTGTACAAAAAATTAAAGGTCTAATAAAACAATTCTTTTAACTCTTTTTTAAAATTTCGATTATGTTTTGCTATGATAATAGAAAATATAGACAAAATATAGAGATAAGCGTAAAACATGAGATATAAAATGTTGTATGTAAATTCACAGAAAATGAGAAAGGAATGAGAGCTATAGATGTACGAGAAAAAACAGAAGTGTGAAAGAGACAGAGAGAGAGATATATATAATAACAAGGCAAAAAAAGGGAGAGATGACCTTAAAAGGAAAAATAATACAGAAAGAAAGAGACCAAATCATGAGATTGAATAATTGAAGACAATATATTCAAACAAAAATGAAGAGAAAGCAAGTCTCCTTGAAAGAAGTTCTTCATGAGAGAAATTTTATTGGTAGGTCTAAACACAATACAAAAGGAATTGCAAATATATAAAAAGTTCTTGCATCAGTCGTATACTTGCTACATGTGTTGTACTCTCGTGTGCTGTACTCTCATACCCCTGAAGGGGTCTAAAGAGTTAATCAAATATCAGATATATAAAGATGACAATTAACTAATGAATTAAAAGATTCATGACTGAATTATACAGTACAAAGTGCATGACATTAAATGAATGAATCTTGAAATCTTCAAAAATATGCAGAACTCATTCAAAACTGTAAAATAAGATTCTAGGTTGTATAATGCTCTGGAGTTCTGTCATTCCTAAAACTAGAAATGGTTTTTCCCCTGTTGCAGAGCAACACTTCTGAGACCATATTAACAAGCTCATTCATTACGCTGCACACACCCTGTTTATTACATTTGCAATTTCCCCTGTAAAAATGCAATTATCGAGAGCACTTTTCAGAAACCACTCAATACATTTCAATTATTTCACTTTGTTTTAGAATTTATAATTGGGGATCAGTATTGATATGAGCAAGATTTCCTTTGCCATACCCTGGATTGATATTTACATGTAATCACTTCTCGTGCACAACTTCTGTTTTGATAACTCAAAATATCTTGTAATATGAAACAAAGATAGCTCATAAAAATATTTCCTCCTTATTTCTATTGCAGATTATCTCTCAGAAATGAGGTAATTCAGGCTTATGAGTTATCCCCCACACAACAATTTCACCCCACTCTATCCTCCCTCATCTGACAAACATGCCAATTTTTGTCACACCCCTGGATGTAATATGCATCTCAACTACCCATTGACAGCACAATTAAGACCCTCAATGCCATCCTACATGCGTTGGTCATTGCTTTTGTTACGGATGAGGAAGTGAGATGAACAAAAATTGGGGAATTCTGCACACAAGGAGACATAGTAAAACAGAGGAGTAGGACAATGGGTTGGGTTTACTTTAGAAAGTGAAACAAATATCACATAGAAAAGTAAAACTATGATTTCCAAGCATGATATCAATCACTCTTTGTCTCTACTTTGGCAAACTTTATTACTTGAAGAGCATAGAAGAGATAGTTTCACAAATCATAGAGGTTTGTTGTCGATCACGCTGATGATGTACAAGTTTCAAGCCAGTAAGATCATATGATGCACAAGATTAGACATACAAAATAAATGCTTGAGATTTTTGCATTCATGCATACTATGAATAACCACCAGCATCCCATTTGATCATTGTTTGACAGTGTGACTAAGAAATGATGTAAAATGGCATTTATCTGCAAAATCAGATGAGAATCAAACCCACAACATCATAGCTACTAAACAGGCATCATTAAAAAAATATAAACTTTTATACTAATTTGATACTAAATGTGCCTGAAATTCAATCTTCACATTAAAACATAAATTATATTGCAGAGTTGGCCTATTAATTTCATTTTAAAATGACAAAAAGTTATTGCACCAAATTAATAAATGTCACTGAAGGAATGTAATGTTTATCAGATGAATTTCAAGAGGTTACAAAAAAGGAATTACTTCTATGTTTGCAATCTGTTGGATAAGTTATATCATGTCTCCCAAAATAAGTTTTGCCCAAAATGTTCAACATTTCTCCTGCTTGACTGTTTTTTTTTTTAAATCTTTCCCTTGAACTCCCTGGTTATGTACATTTATTTACTGTAAAGGATATGACGATTTTTGATGTACTTTTATTATGCAGGGTCTAAAAGTATAACATTACATACTAAAAAATCTACCTTTATGGAAATGTGGATATCGGATTGAAAAAAAAAGAATGAGAGAAATATAAAAATAGGGGAAAACTTTGTATGGCTTTAATGCGTATGTGCAAAACAATTGAAAAGTATAATGAATAAACATTTTGACTCCATATCATACAAAGATAGCCTTTTCACATAACAAAGTATTTCAGCAGGTATTTGTCAGCAGACTTGAGAATGTGTATTGCTGATGGGGAAATTGATCCACATTGACAACAAAAAACTTCACAAACATTCATATGTTCAAATACCTTAAAAACAGAATAATGAAATATTCATAGAAATCTAAAAATGACTTGTAGCTTTATTAAAACTACAGCTCCCCCGCTTTCTTTCTTTTTTTATATACAAGCTAACAAATAAGACCATGAAGTAGGAGGACCCTACAAGTATAAATATAATTGATAAATGTTATTCCTAAGAACATGGTTTATTTGCCCCAGGGATGCAAATGGAAAACAAAGAGTACTTCATATGGTAAAGAGACCATCAAAAGTTGATTGGGTTTCTTATTAAGAGGTCTGTATGGATTTGCTTCAAACTATAACTTCATCAAGAACATTAGCTTATGGAAATAGATTAGTTTTCACCAAATGGCCTAGATCAAACCTTACAAAAAAAATTACAGCAGATATTTATAAATTTATATAAAAATAATGTTCTTAGATTTCATCCAAGCCAGGGAGTCCCCCTTGGCAGTGGCTGCTACAATCTTCACCAGATAAGGAGTAATTTATGATATTTCATGAATATTAAAAAAAAACATAGTAAGAAACAAACAAAATCAAACATTACATCAATTCTTAATTGTCTGAAAGAGCAAAATAATGTATGGCAACGTTTCTTCTTAAGATCCTAACAAAAGAAATTGCGCACAACAGAATAAGACAATTTTCTTAACATATTTACTCCTAAATGCTGTTAAACCACAAGACAACAACAAGAGATTCACTTTTAGGGTGTAACAGACATGAAACTTTTGTGGAATTGCCCTCCTCAATCAATCCATCATCTTTATATGTAGCAAACTTGAAAAGACAAGATGGCAGCAACACTTAGGTGATATAAAGACAAACACAACAACCATCAACAGGCAATCTGGATATCCTGGACAAATTTGTTCAAAAGTGATTCAGACTTTTGTGAAGTCCTACAACAAGTCATCAAATCTATTTCGGGTGAAATGCCAAATCTTTGATGAAATCAAAAATAGCAACAACAAACTAAAAAATGTAGAAACTATAAATAGCTATAGCAAGGGGACCTATTCGGGCTCCCAATTTGATGGTTTCATGGGCTACAGTAAGAAAATGATTTTGACACAGAATGTCAAATCATTTGCATCATTTTAGAACCATGCTCTACAACATTGATAAAAACAAAACATAATACGCACATATTACAGAATACATGAAACAAATGATGCGAGTGAAATCTATTACACTTTTGCATTCAAGAAGGAAAAAACATGAAAAAAGGAAAAGAAAAGAAAAATGAAATGGGTCCATTAAAAGAAAATTGTAAACTGCACAGCGAAACTGTTCTGAGTGCGAGGCAAAGCAAATGAGTTTCTGGTGTAGAAGGAGAAACAAACTTGTAAAGCAAAAATATAAGCCACCGTACGCCATCCTCATGAATAAAAAGATTATATTTTTGAGACGTTGATGCAGAGCGGAATGAAATATTGAAGGGTAAGCCTGAGATAGGATTAAGCGGACTTGCCTTTGGATACTTACAGAGTTTTAGTCCATCAGAACAGAGTGTGCAATTTACAATGTTTCAACAAAATAAAGAAGAGGGGAGGCAAGAGAAGAGGAAAATATATTTAATATGGAAAGTAGTCTTCATATTTTTATGAGGAAGAGATAAAGAACAGAATCAGGGGACCTAAATGAGAGTGTACATAAAAAAACAAGGATAGAAAACAACATCAACAACAAAGAAAATAATGAGTGGAAAAGGAATGAAGATGATCTAGAAGATTCTTGACACACAGACAAAATGGAATGTCTGTGGTATCCAAAATAGTATTCCTTAGAAAATGGTGTGCTTACGAACAATGACAATATGAGAATGAGCATATGGTGAAAATTAACATCATTAACTCATTACATTATGGCTATGAGTTAATGTGCTACATTTTTTTGCAGAACTTCAAGACTTGTATTTAAAGAAAAGTGAACTTTGTTTTTTCTTTAATCTGCATTCATTAAAACTCTTCAATTAATACTTTTAAAGGAATAGTCGTAAAAGAAGCTGGATAATTAATACACACAAAGAAGAGAAGCTTGGGTAAATAAAGTTGCATCATTATATAAAGCAACTACCCTACATGAATTATAATAAATGCTGAATTTTTATTTGGTGAGTACCGATTTTTTTCAGATATTATGCCTGCATTGAAATTTCATAATTGCATTGCAGTTAACCAGAGATAAAATACAAACAGTTAGTTGTGTTGTTGTTTTACTCAGGTTTTTTCCCCTCAAAATATTGCGAGGAACTGAGAGAGAATGATGTAGAGTGAATGGCAAAATACCATACCATATAGAGAAAAAATATTTTTCAAAAACCTAATGATGTCATGGTTCCTTTTCTTAGTTCGATATAAGGCGACAAGTTTCCCTTGAATATAAGCCATAAAATAAATTCAACATTTTCTGTGAACCATTTTCTTCATTATACTATGGTATTTTGCTATTTATTTTACACAGGTAATCTGGCTGTCATGATATCCCGCACTATCCCTGTTCTTCGCAATATTCTCTGAAAAACAATAAGACTCCTGGCTGATGAAAAGCAACTCCAGAATAAAACTTCCCTCAAAATGGTGAATACAGTCATGTACGTTTTATTTTGTGGCAATTCATAATAAAAATTTCAACATAGCAGATGAAAGCAGCAGTGAATGGACGAACATTCATCCATTTTTCATCTAACAACATTGTCATCAAAAATTACAAAACAGTACAGCATCATACACTTATAACATGATAACTGGCACTATAATTAGCATTTAATAGTTGTACACTAATAGATTTTGAGTGAGGCCATAAAAAATAGAAGCACCAGAAGAAATTTACCACAAATGAGAACTTTGCAGGTCAATTAGTAAGCACTTGATTCATGGCTTCCTATCATCTTAAAACACAGTAAACAACTTTAATTTCTAGATCACACCAGTCTTAATATTACCTTTAAGAATAATTCCTAATACTAAGCTTTTTCAAAACTTGGAAGCAAAATTATCCAACACCGTTAGGCTTACTTTCTCAGCATTTTAGCAAATTAAGTATTTTTATATACACAGCAGATAAATGTTGATTCATTCATGCAATGAAGAGTAAGGATATTACCATAAAACTGAGAGAACAAAAGTCAAGATTTGATTTATCGTCATTGGTGGTCCAAAATGTAAAAGAAAAAAGCAAGTTACAAAATTATTCAACCCTTTTATGCAACCATTGAAAAGTGCATGGACAGCGGCAAATGTAAAACCAAATGTTTATGTTATCCTAGATTATTTTAAGAAGGTCATATTTTCATTATAACATCATTTTCTATCCAATTTATTAATTCATGTGAGTAAATTTCATCTTGAACTGAGCTGACACAAAGGTGAAGATGAAATCTTGGACCCAGACGTTCAAAGAGGAGATCATACAGCTGTACAAGAAAGGCAATGTATACAACAAGGCCTAAAAGCGCCTGAATGCAAGGCATTGTTTGGACCATAGTTCGCATGTTAAAAGAAGGGTCTACCCAAAATATTATTCGTTCACCAGGAGCAGAAAACTCAGATGAACAGAACAAAAAAATTAGAGAAACATCGAACAACTGATAAGAAACTAGTAAGAAAGTTAGGAATGTTTGATAAAATGACAAATTGGCAACTGATGATGTCATAGGTACACAACCAATCATTTGTTATATTAATATCAAGGCCATAAAATGTTACCTTTTCCTAAAAAAAAATGAATTGCTCAAAACTTTAAGAAAGGATATCTTTATGATGGGTATGTAGATCTCCTATCTGCATTTTACATTAATACAATCTTTGTATTTTTCTATAGAAATGATTAATTTTGCACCATATTACAATCACAAAATTCTGGCTAGTAGTACTAGTACACTCATGATGTCATCAAATTGGCAACATGTCTGAAAATTCTCACTGATTTCCCCATTTTTTCAAATCTTTAAAAATTCTTAACCTTTTTATTACTTGTCTGATTTTCCTCAAACTTTTTTTTGTTTCTGCTTACTAAAATTCTGCTCCTGTTAAAAAATATAATTTTGGGTAAACTCTTCCTTTAAAAGGCGAAAAATGAGGAAAGTAGAAGACGGTTTCAGCACTTGTAGTAAGGTTCAGGAGAAAGCAGGCTGACTTGACATGACGTGTTTAGTAAATGTCAATGGCATGGTAAAATGCGGAGTTCTGATCTGGCTCCTTTGGTCCAGATACAGATTCAGACCATACAGCTCTAGATTCACTCCATAATCATAACAACTTCTGCGGTTGTTTATGGTTCTTCTGAAGTGCTGTGTTTCTTTACGTTCTGACATGCAGCAGAAAAGTGTACAACATACTGTGTCTAATCAAACATTAGTTCTCACTTACCATACCGTTGCTTGATAATGTTCATGTACTACTTTCTTTGTAATATTGTATGTTTTTTAAATGGAAAAACAAATAAATCAAATCAAATCAAATCAAATCAAATCAAATCAAGCTTTCCCTGATATTCTTGGCCTTCCACCTTTGGTTCTTGGTAACATGAATTAACAGAACAATTCAAATTTTCACAAAGTATCAAATGAAGAAAAAAAAAAGATGAACTTGGTCATTGGATTTAAGTCCGATATCATACAAAACAGATAATTGAAACTTTGGGCATCAATTGAAAAAATTCACTTCACCCTTATCAAATTTATTCTACATTGCTACATGTACGTGCAATCATAATTTCATAACTCACACTCACACGCTGTACTCTGACATTAAAGAAAGCATTTTTATTGGCGACTGGAGACTAATCATCATTCTTCTATTTCCCGTTTTCGTAGTAACACTGAAGATGTTAGCAATTATTCATCCTTCAAACAATACAAAAGGCAAATACATAAAAGATATTAATAGTGCAGTAGATATTCAATGCTGAAGCCAATGCTATGCTTTACAGCAAAAAAAAAAAAAAGAAAAGAAAAAAGAACTAGTTAGCTTACTGATTCCACAAATACATGTAGCTATGATCTGATTATGAAATAGAATTATTTGAATAATACAATTTTCTTTATTTTTCACTAAAGCCTAAATTGAGAGATCAATATAGGTGAGGGGTACTTATTTTGTGAACATAACTTATTGAAACTCTTCTACAAAGGTTCTTTGTTTAAACAACCCTAGGGAGAATGACTTCAAAGAGTAGGGTAAATATAAAATGAGCACAAATGATAAAGGAAACAAGAGACTTTAAACCAGAGTAGAACATAAATGATTGATGAAATATGGAAATGACTATTGAACTTATAGCACCTTGGGGTAGTGGTGATCTCACTTTTAGGTCGCTGTTAGAATCCCTCCCATTTTGTTAATTTTTTCTGCAAAAATGTATTCACGTTAAGCTGTACTCAATTCAGGTGTAAATGGGTACCTGGTAGAAAGAATTCCTTGAATGAAGAGATGCGCCAAATAAGTTAGCAATGCTACAGCGATAGTGATGTAAATGTTGTTATCATTATTATTATTAGATCAGTTACTAGTTATACGCAAATTGCAGGGAGCTCTATCATCAGCATTTGGTTTAGTACAAACATAAAAAACAGCAATAAAAACAATTGAGTTTGAATTGTAATACAGCATAATTCCACTTGTAAAATTGAATTCAAGTGTACCGTACATGGAGGATAGAGAATGGGAATAAAGCCCAACATTCTTTATTACCTTGGTAAAACACACTATACGAGTACATGGCAAAGATATCGGACAATGTTAACATCTCCCCATTCAAGCCTGGACAACAGTACACAGTTGACAAAAGGAAGTAACTCCAAAGTTTATTCTGCAAACAGGTGTGACCTGTTCTACATTCAGTATATTAACGGAAGGCAGGATATGAACGGGAGAGTAAATTTATTTAGGACCAACATAAATGGGAAGTTGTTCGGTTACTCCAAATTCTTTGTCTTTTAATCTCTGCTTTATCAGGAAGTGGTATGAATTGTCAAATGGATTGGTATGTCATACCTTCACATTGGGCTACTGGAAAAAAAAACACCTATTGTCATCACCAGGAACTCAGTTAAACAAAGCCTATAAGATTCGTCAGTGAACTTTGAAAAGAGAGAAGAACGATTATTATTGATAAGATGAAGAGAGAAAAAATCATTCAGAATAACACCTTGATACAATTATAGTCAGTATGATTATGCATTTTTAGTAATCATTGTCAGAACGTCACACCGTTTTCCCTTCTTTTTCATGTCTTTACCTGCAGAGATATTAATGGGACTGCCACAAATGACCCTAGCATCACGCAGATACAGATAATAACTACCTCAAATCACTTCATTATACAGACAGAAATACATAAATTAGATATTTGAATGCAACAGTGATTCCCTATACACCATGTCCAAGTACCAGATATAGTAAATACCAAATTTAAAGCAACAATATTCCAATTTCTGATTCTCTTATGTTTATCATTTTTGGTTGATAATTATTCAGGTCTGTCTAATAACAACCCAAAAATACACATTTCCAAGAGGTAAGCAGTAGTATAGCATAGGGCTAGACAAAATTTTGTAATTGAATAATAATAATAATAATGGATATCTATAAAATGCCATGTTCACTAAAGTAAGTACTCATTGTGCTGGATATAAAGAGAATGTACTGCTAAGCATTATTACTCAAATAGTAAAAGCCTATTCAATATTCTTTTTCATAATTCATATAATTTAATCCTAATAATATGAAGAAATCATCAGTTCACTGCAATCTATTAATTGATACAATAGGGGGAATCACATGCTTTTAGTTCCGTAATTCTTGCTTGAATGGTACATGTATTACACTTCAAGAAAATGCAATAAATATGTTTACCTCTCTTTAAAATTTTTAATGCAAAAGCGATTTAAAGCAGCAAGCTTTGCAGAAAATAAAAGAAAACCACACTTCCCTCCCCATCATGCAATCCAATGATTGAAGAGAGTGCAGTTTAAATCCACATTGCTCAAAATGGCAAGGTAAAATCATGAAATGCTTAACATTACTATACTTGTTCAGTCAGGCAAACTGTGGGAGATTTCCATTCCGGCATATGCATTTAAAAAGCAAACATTTTGACTGCTTCAACATTCATAACCATCAAAGTTCCTTCTCACATTTCATATAACACAAAATTTCTCTCCCACAATCAAGTCAAATTATTAATGCATAGTTGAGTCTTGCAACTTTATTTTCCATTTCAATGCATAATGGGTATCAAATGAGAGACTCGCCACCTCAAGCCACACAAATGAATAGCATTGCTATTTTCCAATATTCATGCATATTTTGTCTACTACAGGAGTAAAGCAAGTCAAATAAGTAGTCTATAAGTATTTCTATAAGTATTTCTATAAGTATTTCTCCATAATTATAATGTACCAGGCATGCACATGGATCTGATTTTTTTTTTTGTAATCTTGAAATAGCTACCCTATGATCCATGCATACAATATTTTTATTTTTACATAGTCATCAGAAATTAGGAAAAAAAAAGACACTAAGATTCCAAAAAATGGTAGCATAAAGACATTGTCCCACATTATGATATTGTTATCTGAATAATAATCACCCTGAGGCTGTCTAACATATGTTAAGACATTTAGAATAATGAAAAACAAATAAATTTTCTGGTCATTACTCAATCTACAATATTACAATTGATCTACTAAATAGTGGACAAATAAGATACAACTACCAAGATGTCAAATTTCAGGCTTTAACTCTGCATAACTTATTTTCCACTTGGAAATTATTTTCAGAATAAAAGAATTAATTTTGAAACCAAAATCTCTAACCATATATGAAATGAGTATCAAAAAATTATTTTACATCAATATTAGTAGTAATAATTGATACAGAATTGATATTTTTGACAAAATATCAAATATTGAAAAAAGGTAACAAAAATAGACATTCCTCATTGAGAGTTGTTAAAATGCTGAAGTAAGAAAGTAATAAAATGAATACTTGCAAATTTGTATTATTTTCGCTCAAAGAACATGGACTAATGATGTTTACTTTGTCAAATCAGCTTGATATATATTTTTAAATACAGAAACTCTCAAATTTATAATGAAAGCCAACAATGACGTTTAGACCAGGAATAAAAATATAAGGTGTTCCTGTGTAAAAAATGCAACCTCCAGTTCAGTAGGTTGTTATCAAGAGAGGGCAGTATATACATATTTCTACTTATAAGAGCAACATGCAGTATGGATATTTGGCGTAGATAATCCAGTAGGATTGAAAAACGCCCCTAAACCTCAACAACAACATGGAATCTACCACACATATTCATAAACATCTTTCTGACCGGTCTAGAGCTTTTAAACACAACATCATGTCTACTATTTGATGCATTTTATTTAAAGCATACAAACAAATTCAATCTACAAGAATATTCTTTGTTTTGATATAACATGACAAATGACATCTCAGCAATGGCAATCATAGAGAGGCCTATAAAATGCAGAAAACGGATTTGCTTGTGACCTCATGAATCAGAGGGGTTTTCTTGGTACAATTCAATTAGCACTAGTTTGCATATATTATAATGCACATTTGCTCTTTAGTTAGGACTTACATGTATGAGTTCATATATTTACAATTTATGCACTGATTTGGATCAATATCACCTCGGCTGTATTTGCTGTTGTAAAATCATATTTCTCATCCTTTTTTTTTTTACATTTTGACTAAGATTGGTGGTAAGAAAGTGAGAAGAAATGATGTGCAAAAAAAATTATTGTTTTCAAGCTCATAATCAGGAATGCACCTACATGTAAAATGGACAAAATTCCAAATAAAGCAAAGAATTGGACTAAATATATGGGCTATGTCATATCTGTAACCCTATCAGTGGTGCATCTAAAAACCCATGCAGTGTATTCTTTGATCTTGAAACCAGTTAATACATTGCAAGAGAGAAACACCCCTTTTTAATTCCAAACTTGATTTGAATCAAATTTATCTCTCTGAGCTTATAGGTTGAGGAAAATGATTAGAATCAGTCTCCAAAAGGCAAAAGTGATGCCCCGTAAAAGAACAAACAATAACTGCAAGCAGTTTTTAATATCTTTGCGACAACTATTAACAAACCTTTGGCAACCACTTATACACCCTTGCAAAATCTTAAATTGTCTATGTTATCAAACATTTTGCTGCTTGGTATGATCTCAGAAGTTTGTACAATGGTGGAATATGAAAATATGATATCCAGGGTTCTATTAATCAAAACGAGATTAGTACTGAGAGTCTTGATGCTGTCAATATTTCTTTTACTTTATGCTTTCTCCTTTTCCATGAATTATTTATGTTTCTCCATAAATCTTTCCCAAGACTTTTTTCCCCTTATTTGAAATATCAGCAAAACCACAGTTTATTTCTCTGTTTGAAAAACAAATGATCTTCTCCTCTGAATACTGAAAAAGGGGATCAACTGGAGGAACAAATTACTTTTTGGCTAATACATATTGAATCTGGTAAGTGCATTTTTTTAACTCCTTCAGAGCCCAAATCTGAATTTCATGCTCTCACCTAAATACACACAAAAAATATTAGAATATTTACATACAGATG